>SKCR01045824.1:0-46768 GCA_019454045.1 Zanthoxylum bungeanum
ATAAGAAACGCACTTCCTGAATTCGAATTCAGGATCTGAATGTCAGATTCTGAATCTTATACCACCAAGCCACGCCTCTTAAGGATCCCGCAAACTTACAACAATAAAGTTGAAAATTTCCGGAAAAAATAGAAAAGAGAAATGATTATTATTATTTTACCAAAGGGTCAATAATACATAGGGATATTATCATTTTCCCACTTAAAAAATGGTTTATGTCTAAAATTATTTGAAAACTTTAAACACATTCATTTTTCTACTTAAAGTTACGAACATTGTCATTAACATTGTTAGATTCTACTAGAGAATCTTAACAGATGACACATTCAGAAAGTGGTTCTTTTATTCCCAAGTATAAGAATGTCGAAGTAATAAAATAACTCGGTTAGTCCGGGATCGATTCACAATGAATAAATTTAATAAGATAAAATAATAATTCGAGTGAAAATAAAAAGAGTAAATTGTTTGAAGTGATTGAAAATTTTAAATTAAACTGCAACAATAAAATAAAATGTTGGGACTATGGGATCCACTAGAGTTCCGGCCCGAGGCTTTGATTGTGTCAGCAGCGTTGGTGTACCACAGGGGTGTGCGCTTTCCACACATCGGCTTACACCTTTTGTTTCCCGATTAGAATAAGTACTTCCCAAAAATACTAAGCTAAGTATTTCACATTCAAATAAATAACAAGCGTATAAAAGTACGAGCAATTTATTAAAAATAGGAAAATTTTCCTCAGCATCTATGCATTCTATAACTTGCTGGGTGCCATCCAGCTGCTCCAAGTGATAGGCCCCCGACCTGATGACCTCATTCACTTTGCATCAATTCTTCTACCGATGCTTCCCCAACTCTATGATCAACGTCTTCTGCCCTCATCTTATTATGTTGGCTGCTTTTTGTACTGATCCACACAAACGGCGCTAACTGTTGACGACTGTTTTTGGTTCGAAGAGCAGAACAAAGAATTCATCTCGAATAAACCTCCATAGATCAATGAATTTATTTGGTTAGTAGGGAACCGAAAAAACTTAGCAGACAAACAGATAATTACACAAATATTTTACGTGGTTCGACGGAGAGTGACTCAAACATATGTCTACGGGAGAAATGAGAGGTAATTTTATACGCCTCGGGGTCAAGACCGACCAAGGTTGTAAACAATGAGAGTAACTATACGAGAACTTCTCACATCTGGTCGTGACATGCCCGTTATTAATTCACTCAAGTGGTCAGATGATCACCAATTTTTCTCTATCCCTAGCTTTCTCTACTCTTTAGCTATCGATCTTTACAAGTATGGTGAAACATAAAATTTGCTAATCCCTCTAATAGTGACTTCAATCCCTTTATATAGACTCCCAAAATCATGGTTCACCATCTCTAACGTCATTTCATGTCACTTAGCCTTCATTGAGCCATAACTCTCCTCAACACCCTCAAATCTAGTCAATCAGATTTTTAGTTAATCCTCTACCACTGCACCGGCCTACGGTAGTCTATGGTGGCTCCCGCTCTGACACTGCACTGGCCTTTGTCATTAGCTTCCTAAACACGCTCCTCCATAAGTATGACATACGTCATATGCTCTATACTAGTCGGCTAATAATCCCATCATCATTCCTTGGATCGGGAGATCGAGTATGGTTACTTCTTTAAGTCTCTCCTCCGACACCTCTGTCAGGGTCGGGATCATACAAAAGTCTGCTCGTCGGGTTGGGCCGCATGACATCTCTGTAGAGCCGAAAATTCATTTTCTATGTGGTCAGGTGGAGACCACCACTTGCCTCGTCCTCATCATACTTTTGGCCTTCGAAACTATCATCAACATATTGGCTTAATACCTTTCTCTATCCTTCTCTGGATCTTGACCCTCACCGGGGTAATGGTCTTCTAAAAAACCACCATCAACAATACTAATATTATACAACATAGACAATATTAATTGTCCCCCTTTGATGAAGAAACCACAACCAATGCAAATTTTTATTCTTAAACATTAAAACTATACCTAAATTTTACAACACGCGGTGTGTATATTTATTATATATATAAATAAATGTATGTACATATATGTACATATATGTATGTATGGCGCCTTCAAACAAAATAGTTGAGTTATAATGTCTCGATTATTCTTGTAATTCTTATTGAAATACAATTCTATTGGCCCTTTTGATGTGTTAAAATCTGAAGGCTATAAGGAACATGATCAAATAATTTAAATATATATTTTAAATGTGATTAGAAAATAATTAATTTATAGATTCTGAAAGGTGCTTTTAAATTCATCCATAAATTTAATTATTTTGCTCTCATATTTATGGTGATTAGAATGTTGAAATCATGTGTATGGAAACCTGAAACACGTATGTTATACACTTTTTTAAAGTGTAATTTGTCCCCTCTCGAATGAGACTGGTTCTGGAATACAAAAATTCGCAAAGAATTAAAGAACACTTTTAATTATTTCTGGAGAACAAGGAAGAGAGAAAATTGAAATGATATTGATTAGTTTGGAATATCTATATCCGTTCGCACAATTTTTTGTTGATATGCGCGTAAGGTTCACAAAATCCCAGAAAGATGTGTTTGATTCCAAGAAATGTCTCAAAGGAGCGCAAGCACACATATCACAATCCTAAAGATTCATAAAGCTAAGAAAATTACAAATTTAAATTACTTGCTCATTTTGAGTTTTGATTTTTTCTTCATGTTCCTCTTCCTACACTTGGGCCCTTTATAGTGTTAAGTCATGCCAACCGCTCGAGCGGGTTTTGCTTTCTTCGGCCTAATAACTCCTATGTTCTCCTAATCGCATGTAACTGCTGGATCGTGTATACAACAATTGTGTCGTACGCTCTGATAACCGCTAGATTGTGGGGGTTACTGCCAAACTGTGTGGTAACCGTTAGGTTGTGGGTCTATCCGTAACTGATCAATTGCAACATGCAAGACACATATTCGTGTGGCAATCGTCCTATATTAATCGTATATTTCTTCTTCCTCTATTGTCTCTCGTTTGTTGGGAGATTCATTCTTCGTTCATCATGATTCTTTACTCATTGGACGATTCCGTCTTCATTCTTCGTCATGCCCTTTCGTCCTTTAGTGATTATTTTCCTGTTAACAATTGCCCCCCAAATATGCTTTGATTGAATTGGACGATGAGATTGAGGCAGTCTTTCCTAGATGAGCATTTAAAGCTAGGGTCATTTTAATTGACCGCATTAATGATTCGGGTTGCTGACTATTCGCTTTCACTTTTTGCCGCCATTTGTGCGTCCCGAGACCTATTGCTTACATTTCCCATGCGAATCCATCATTTTCCCTAATTAATGTGCGACCCTTTCTATCACGTCCTATCTGGAAACCATTATTACGTTAATTAATCTGCCATTTTTCCCTGTCATATCTCCCTTCTCCATGCTATGTTGCGTGTGATACTGCCTTTTCATTTTCCCGCTCTTTTGTCTTCCTCAAATTGGATCACGCCACCTGTCATAGGGCGAACTTTTTACTCTGGCTATATAAACCCAAATCCTCTCTTTTCACCGTTTTACTTTCTCTCATCGTTTTCACTGCTTTTCAATTCACTTGTTATGGCGTCTTCTTCCTCTGCTCCCAAAGAGAACACTGCCTCGACCTTCGAAGATTATCAGACCGCCTTGGATGATCCTTCGGTTAGTGTCTTTGGGGTCTACACTCTTGACGAAATCAATGATTTTTGCTCAGTTGGACCCATTTTTATTGATGAAGAAGCCATTGCCACAGCTCCACTGGCCCAATTGTTCCCTTCTACTTATAACCTGCCCCTTTCAGAGCCTCTATCCATTTCTTTGTTGAATCAGTCTAACCCCATCGTACCTGGCCCAAACCTGATTCTTCGTTCGAAACCTGGTTTCAGCGCATGAGGTCGCATACCAATACCCACACTCTTTTACGAAAGCATGGTATACTCTCTCTCATAGAACTTTCCCTTGTGCTGCATTCTTTCGATCGAAACCTTTTCCTCATATCACTGCTTTTCTAGTCTTCTGATTACAATGTTTCATTTTTCCTTCCGATCATTTGACCATTACATTGCGCGATATTGGTGCCTTGACTGGATTGAATCCACTAGGTGTGACTATTTCCACCCGTACCCAAATGGACGCTTTATCTTTCTCCTCTTATTCCACCTTCTTTCGTATATTCTTTGAGTCGACCAGTCCTGTCACGGTATTGGAGCGTACCATTTTCATCCATTACTGGCTTTGTAAATATATAATTTGCGTGCCTAGTTAGAAACCCGTGACAGTTTATCTCCCCATCTCTTCGGACGTTGACAACGGCCGTCCTTTGGATCTATCTTCCTTCATTTTGGCTGTCGTTTATCGGGGCATGACCTTTTTCCAAAAACAGCTACAGTCCGGCTGTTCACCCATTATTTCTGGCTCTCTTTGGCTCCTCCAATTGTGGCTCAGGGCATATTTCCTTGTTTTTGGTTTATTGAGTTAAATCATTCATTTCATTGCGCCGGCCTTCTATTTGCCCATTAGGGCCAACTCCCCTCCTTCTGCGCACCATTTTCGACTATTTTTATACCATTTATTCGATCCATTCTTATTTTTCTATTTCATTGGGCGACAACCCTTCCTTCGTTCATGAACTTCCAAATTCAGATGGAGATGAATCAATAAATCGCATCTGACGTAAATTTTTATGTGCCCGTAATCTGATTCACAACATCTTAATTGGGGCTAATGGCAAGGCTGGGAAGGAAGTTTATTCTCCCAACTTCATCGTTTTTCAATTCGGTCTTAGCCAAGGATGGCCTATTCTATTAATCTACTCCCGTTATACTCCAGCAGAACGTCTTAAAGTCTTTCGCTCCCAGACATTGACCAATGTTTGTCTGAGGTGCAAACTTTACTCTCTTCATTTTCTCGTGACTCCTTCTCCTATTGCGTATCTGTTTATCCTATCTTCGCATGTTTTTAGTCAGCCAGTCGTGAAAGGCTTTTCTCATTGCCCTCCTCCATTGTCTTCTCTAACCTTGCTTTTTCCTCCAAACCCTCTGATAAGGCTAGGCAGAAGAATGCATGTTCTACAAGACCACCTTTCAAAAGGAAGTGCACTTCGCCCATTCACGACTTTGATTCAGATGAACCTGTGTTGCGTAGGCCTAGAGCTAAGGTATGCCTTTTTTTTTTTTTAAATTGTTCGTCATATTTCCTTGTGTAGGCCTCCAAGAATGAGCAATCGTCTGATATGGCTGCGTCAGTTCAAGCTTTATCCTCAAAAATTCCGATCGTCCAACATCCCTCAGAGGATGATGAGGCTGCTGAACGCTCGAATATTAAGGAAAATCCCCAAGGTACGAGGCTAAACATAGTAATGGGGAGTAGAGACCTGCATATAGAGGGGATCCCAATGGACGACCCTTTTTTTAAATATCGTCCCTTTCACATTCCCATCTCCTTTGTGCAAGAGCCGGATGATGAGCATTCTTGGCTTTGACCTGAGCGGGTTGTCCCATTAATTTATAGGTGGATTGCTTCGGGAATTTTGGGTATTATAGGGATATTGATGGCCTGTTCAACCTAGCCGAATTGGATGTGTTGGAGGAGGTCGTGTTCTTCATTAAGGCGGACATGGTCATGCGAGTATATGTGGATTTTGAAGTTGTAAATGTTTCTGATTCCTCCGACTCTGAATCTTCCACCGAAACCCAGTCATCGGGTGCCCTAATCCATTCTGTTGTTCCCTTCGATTCTCCCATGTATCGGTCTCCCTCGCTTAACCGAGATCTTTGGCCAATATTTATTTCTCCACATCGCCCGTTGGTGATGTTCCTATGACGACTGCAGACAAGCCCTCATCGTCTAACTTTGCATCTGAGGTTGTAAGTATTTTTCTTCATTTTTCATAATTGCCTTGGTTTTCAATTGCTAATCCTCTTTTTTTGTAAATAGGTGCCCGATCCTTTCATGCAATCAGTCCAAGATATTTTGGACCGTCTTGACCGACTGGCTTCCACTCCGTCTCAGCCTCCATCATCCTCAACGCGAGCAACCTCAGACTTAGAGGCCATTCATGAGGCCATTCACCAATATGCGTCTTTCACTGGGTTGGACATCAGTTAGACTGCTTTGCCAGAAAATATGCTTAAGCTAGAGAGATTTTCCTCTGAGTTGTCCCGACTGTTGGCTTCTCCCACTTTGCCTATTCCAGTGAATAATCAGATTTTCCTCCAAGATCTGCAGAATGAAGTAGAGGCTTTCATCCCTCATTACCGATGCATACATAGTCAAAGGGTCGGGCTTCATTGATCAATTATAAAGAAAGAAGGACTATGTGATTCCCTCAATACTCTTCACATATCTTTATGGGAAACTACGAGCGAGATAATGATTGAGTAATCTGTATTGATGGATCTAGAGCGATAATTACAGGAGATCCAGCGTCTTATTAAGGAAATCCGTATGAGAAGAGAAGCTAAGAGGAGAGCATTCGTTGCACACTTGGATGAAGTGAACAAATCTTTGGCCGAGTGTGAGTTTTTGGCCCAAATTGATTTTGAAAAGAGTCTAGCCAATCTTGCTGCAGCTGATGGGGGAATGCAGAAGGAGTAGAGCCAGTTGAGAGAAGCATTTGTTGTCCTGAAAGACAAAGCGCTTACTGAGGAAGTCCAAATATCACCATCCAATCGCCGACTTTGTAATTTATTTATTTTTTGTAAAAGTTAGGATGTTGCATCGTCCGTCTCCATAAATTTCCATATTAAAACATTACCCGTCTTCATTTCAATAACATAATATTATATATAAAAAATTTTATTGACATATTCCTTCGTTCTTATTCGAAGAACGCTACATTCTCATGTTCCCACAATGAAGACACATACGTTTTCAAGTATTTATCATTTATCGCTCTGACATGCACTCCCCCATATAAATTTCTTAAATGATGAGCTCCATTTGGTAATACATTCTCTATTTTGAAAGGTTCTTCCCAATTGGGCGACCATTTACCGTATATAGGACTTTTAGTATCCAACGACAATATTATCTTCCATACTAACTCTATTCTTCTGAACGATTTAGCCACAACCCTTTTGGTTATATCCTTTGGTCATTCTTTCTTTCGGTGCCTCCAAATGATTTATGAAATCACATTTAACATCGTCTAGTTCTAATAGATTTGGGATCATTTCTTCATTATAATCTTTTGGCTCCAATTTATCCTGCAACGCCACCCTGGTGGACTTGACATTGATCTCTATCGGTAATACGACCTCCTGACCATATACTAACTGGAGTGGTGTAACTGAGGTACTCGTTCTTGGCGATGTCCTATATGCTCACAAAGCTTGACCCAATCATTCGTCCCACTGCTTGGCATTGTCTGTTATCATCTTTCGAATTATGCCTTTAAGGATTTTATTGGACGACTCGGCTTGAATATTTGACTGAGGGTAATATAGTGTAGCATTTACTAACTTAATCCTATATTCGCTCAAAAAACACTTAACTTTTTCACTGTTCAGAGAAGTCCAATGATCTGCCATCGGTGTTTGGGGGATACCAAATATGTGAATGATATGCTTTTTAATGAATTGATAAAGCGTTCTTGAGAAATTTCCACTACCGGTATTGCGTCCCTCCAATTGGTAAAGAAATCTGTAGCAAAAATGATGAACGTGTGCTTTTTGCTCGATGCATGATGGATTTTTCCTATCAAATCAATCGCCCATCCTTTGAATGGCCATGGCTTTATGATGAAAACCATTTCTATTGATGGCGCTCATTGTATGGGCCCATATTTTTGACATGTTATGCACTCCTTGCGTATGCTATGCAAGATTCTCCCATTTTCGACCAATAATACCCATTCCTTATGATTAACTGCCTCATTTTTACCCCAGTTTGATGGGCCCTACAGACCCCTTTTATTAACCTCAGCCATAATGGTCTTGGCCTCTGATGACCCAACACATCTTAATAGAAAACCATCTTGGTGCTTTTTGTACAATACATCCTCTGATATTACAAAGTTCAAAGCCTTCAATTTTGGATTTCGATCTCCTCCGTTCTCTGGATTCTTTAAGAAATCCCTGATCTCTCTTCTCCAATCATTTTTGTCCCAGTTTTCAATGTCTAAAATGCAACTTCATTTCTTCATCTGACTAAAGCTGGTTTAATCTCTCCTCTTCCACACATACTGTCAATTCTCATCTTTTTATATCCTGAAGTCGCTTGGGCTAGTTCATTAGCTACCTAGTTATTCGTCCTTGGGACATGCTCTAACTCTACGTAATCGAATTGATCTAACAGTTCTTGAGTTATTTCCAATAATGCCATGACTGATGGACTTTGGCATCTAAAGGAACCCATCACTTGTTAGACCACTAGTTGTGAATCTCCCTTAAATCTTAATGGACACATTTTTCACTCCCATGTCAAGTAGTATTTCTAATCCAAATATTAAAGCCTCGTATTCGGCCTGATTATTGGTACAATATTTTTCCAATGTGACAATGAAATGAAATCTTTCTCCTAAATGACTGACAATGACGATTCCTATCCATGCCCCCTTCGACGTACTAGACTTGTCAAAGTGCATCGTCAACGATTTTAAGCCACATTCACATATTTCCATTTCAATTTCTTTAGTTATGCTTAAACAAGGGTGATCGGCTAAAAAATCGGCAAGGGCTTGGTTTTTTATGGCCTTTTGGGGTTCGTGTCGTATGTCGACTTCCGAAAATGAAGAGACCAAAAACCTACCATTTGATGCAAAATTGAGCGAGAGAACATGTATTTTACTATATTGATCTTTGTAACTAGATACACGGTAGTCGGCCTAAGATATGCTCGTAATTTAGTACATGTAAAATACAAAGCCAAATACAACTTCTTCATTGGAGAATAATTACATTCATATTTCAATAAATGTCTGCTGAGATAATAAATGGCTCTTTCTACACCCATGTTATCATCTTGCACGATTATCCCAGTTATAGACTGTTCATCGGCAGAGATGTACAACTTCATTGGGCGTCTTGGCATATGAGGCACAATTACCGGCGACTTTACTAAATAATTTTTTAGGCTTTCGAAGGCTATTTGATTCTCTTATTCCAGACGAAATCGTTATTTTCTTTTAGCCTTAATATAGATGACAAGACTTTAGTTTTACCTGCACAATTAGAAATAAATCTTCTTAAAAAATTAATTTGCCCTAAGCACCTTTGCAACTCTTTCTTATTTTATGGGGGCTTGGCCTCTATAATTGCTCGAGATTTGTTTCCATCGATTTCAATTCCCATCTGATGGACTAGAAAACCTAGAATGTTCTGGGCGCTAACCCCGAAAGCGCACTTGGCAGGGTTTAATTTTAGTTTGAACTTCCTCATTCATTCAAAAACCATTCTCGGGTGGCTGAAATGTTCGTCTACTCCCATAGATTTGGCCATTATATCGTCCACATAAACTTCTACAAAATTATTAATCATATCATGAAAGATCAAGTTCATAGCTCGTTGGTAAGTGACCCCAGAATATTTAGACTGAATGACATCATTACCCAATCATAACATCTCAAAGATCATGGGCATCAAAAAGCCATTTTGTGGATGTCATCCTTGGCAATATAAATTTGGTTATACCCCGCGTACCCATCCATGAAGGAATACATTTGGTATCCCACAGTGGAGTCTACTAAAGAATCTACCGTAGGCATAGGGTATTGATCTTTTGGCGTTGCTAAGTTTAAGTTTCGAAAATCTATGCATATTCTTAATTTCCATTTTTCTTCATAACTGGGACAATATTTGAAAATCATTCTACATAACTAGTCGTCCTAATTATTTTTTCCTTTAATAGACGTTCGACTTCTTTCTTAATGTCAGGCAAGACATTTGGTGCAAAGTTCTTGGGAGGTTGTTTATATGGTTTGTAATTTGGCATGATAGGTAACCTGTACTCCACTAAAATTTTATCCAAAGCAGGCATTTTCTCATAGTCCCATGCAAATCAATCTCTGTAACTTTTTAGGAGAGAAATATTTCTTTACGTACATGGGCATCAAATTTCTCGCTATTATATGTGCTGCGCTTTTCGCCCTCGTTTCCCAGGTTCACCTCCTCAAGAACATCTTGCGCTCTCGTAATGCCCGTCTTCTGGTGTCCATTTAGATTGCATTCTAGATCCTTACTTTCTTCCTCTGGTCATTCGTCTAAACAATCCACCCCGTATGCCTCTCTTATTCTATTTTATACCTGGGGAGTCATCATTTTTCCTTTTAAGGCCGAGATTGCGGCCTGAGCGTCGAGTTTGACTTCCCATTCCTGAAAATAAGCCATTAAGTTGGCTTTTGCAGCCGTAAGCGCGACTTGTTTTTTAATTTGCTTGTTGGTTTCTTAGCCATGCGCTGGCTTCTCGAAGGCCACTATGCATGAATAAGTCATTCAATAACTCTGCGACGTATGGCTAATCATTTTGGGCAACTACGAATATGTTCCATTTTTCATTCGACATTGTGACTGATCCATATTTTTCTTCATACATGAAATATTTTGCCGAATTTTTTTCTGCAGCGAAAGGTCTATTATCAGCGTGCACCACTTGACTTCGTATATCTGATTCCAAAAACCAAACATTGATGAAGGGAATAAGGTATGCATCGATTGCCATGAATCTAATCTTTCCCCAATAGCATGTTATATGTGTGGTAAGTCAATCTATAACAAAAAATACTGTCGTCTTGGTGGTGTTCCCTACCTGTAGGTCTAATGGGACGACTCATTTAGCCGTCGTTGCCCCCATGGAAGCTTGTGAGCACCAATTCTGTCGGAATGAGATAGGACCCTGACTTTGCTAAATGCCTCAACATCCTAATCATGATGGCATTAATGGCTGCCCCATTGTTGATCAATACTTTGGTGACTGATATTCCATTTACCTTTGCCTTTACATATAATGGTCGAAGGTGTTTTGTCATATGCTGCGGAGATTTTGGAAACGTTACTTTCTCAGGTACTCATAGTTCCATTATTTTTCCATCACATGCATCCTCTTGAGATGAATTCTCCTCTGAGTCCCATCCAAAAAGTGGCAGCGAGGAAGAGCCACTAGACGATGCACCACCAGTCTTGTCGGTGAATATCCTCTATTTTTCTGCTCTGGACACAATTTGTTTTAACTTGGGTTTTCCGTATAGTACAAGATATGGGGACCGTTCCATGTCTTCCCCCAAGGTTCCCACAAATGAATTTCCGGCTTCATATAATTCCTTAAGAAACTGACTCAGCGATATCCCATTTCTTTGTGCTTCAGTGCGTAAATCTATTTCTTCTTCTACATCCATCATCTCGTCCTAAGAATCCTCCCTGTTTTCCGTGGTAAGTACTGCAACTCATGTTTCCTCACTTTCATAAACGTCTTCGTTCCTTCTAGAGGTCTCATCCTTTTTCCCGTTTAAATTCCTCAAACAACAAATAATGATTAGTTACTACCGGTGGCATGCTGCCAAACTGAATAACAATGAGATGTTCTTCATCGTCTGTTTCATCCCATTTTTCCATCGGTCAAACTTGGTTCGATTTTTATTCCTTTTTCGCCATCAATATCTTTGGCTTCTATCACCATTTTTCCTTTCATAGTCGTGTCGGTTGCAAAGACATGGCCTGAATTTTCATGGCCAATGAGAGTCCTTACCCCGCGCCGCTGGTGCCTCATCCGGCCATAATTCATTTGATGTCGTCTGAACTGTGTCCTTGTCATCTCATCCACAAGAATATAGTTCTTTCCTTGCTCGTTATACGAATGTCAAACATTGGGCCCATGAAACTTCGGCCTAAAAGTCCCGACGTTTCGAATGAAGTTCAAGTGTTCTCCATAAAACTTCAGTGCGAAGGGTTTCAGGTGCCATACTGCTGGCTCTATTTTTAGTGGTGGAGCTTTTTTACAAGTTTCTTCCAATTCTTTCATCCATTCTATACTGTTCTGACAACGAATACATAACTTTTGTGGGCCATTTCCCTCTCGGTTGGAAACTATCCTCTCAAGAGCACTAGGGCGTTGATTGTTCTGATCTTCATCTAAGACCAACTTAAATTTTAGTAAATTCATCTTAGTTAGGTCAGGGCTAATCATGTTTATTTCCATTGGCTTAGGGAATAAATTGTCGTCCACATCCATCTTGTCTTTATTTTCGAACGTTATTTGCCCAAAATCTATGGCATCATATAACACATTTCGAAATACAAGGCAACTGTTAGTTGAGTGAGACCATGCATTATGCCACTTGCAATAGTTTTTGCCATTAACTTGCTCGGGTTTAGAAATTTATGACGGTCACTTAATTTAAGTTGTTTATCGTTGTATAATTGATCAAATATGGCATCTACCTTAGTAACTTCAAAAGAAAAAGTCCTAATATTTTTATCATTTTCTGCCCCTGGACTCGGTTCGGCCTACGCCTTACAGACATATGACTTCCCCTTAACTAATTCGGCCAGACACACGTCGGCCGATTCAATATTCATTTCTCATACTTCGTAGTTTGCATTCCTATAGTAAGTACATTTACTAGCATTCTTCATTTTCTCTTCTTCCATCAACAATCGCTCATATCTAACCGCGTTAGTAGTGAGCTGGATGAGGTCTCAGAACTCTCAATCTTGGAATTTTTTTAAGTCGAAATTAATACAACTTTGAGAAATTTTCACAAATTCTTTCTCTGGCAAAGGTATGTAACATCGGCTTCGGGCCATTTTAAATTTTTGCAAAAATGTTTCGGCCCACTCACCTAGCAACTGTCTTAAATTTTCCAAATCCCCCAGGGAAACTTCTGACTCTGTTTTGTAGAACTGCGCATGGAAGAGTTATTCCATTTGGTATCAACTTTCCACCGAATTGGGCGGTAAACTGATATACCAAGAAAAAGCTATTCCCAATAATGAACCATGGAATAATCTCAGTTTATGAAAATCATTTGTCTCTCCACACTAAAGAGTAAATCGCGCTATGTAACATATAGTGGAACTTCCCCTGATCCCGTGAAAAAGGAGAATTCTAGTATCTTATAGTTCCTGGGCCACAAATACACTAAATCAATCCAATCCGGATATGATTTCTGATATCTTGGCTGAATTGGTCTCACTCTCAAACCGAATTGATTTTGGAGGATTTCAACCATATGTTATCTCAATACGACGTTGTCATTGAATGACACCCCTAAATGTGGTGGTTGTGGTCCCCGAACAAAGGGGACATGGTATTGACCATGATATTGTAAACCTTGGGGCAACACCACCTCATGTTCTGTCATGTTCGGCTCTAGGTGCGAGCCAAAACTAACGGGTTTTGCCCCTCTGCGGGACATTACTGAGGCAATATTCCCTTATGGAGGAGTAATATTACTTGGTCCAACCTCCGCTTGAGCTTCCTAATCTTGCTCAGGATTGTTTCTCATGTTTGGCGCATGAGGAGGTGAGACCCCATGTAGGATTCCCCCCTCTCATTTACGCATTTAGCCATTAGCTCATTTAATGAACCCATATGTTTGGCCATATTTTCATAATGTGAATTGCTAGTTGAAATGAACTTATCTATAACATGATTGTTTTGAAGTCTAACATGTTCGACTACGTCCTGAGGGAATTTGCCGAACAAGGCACACATCACGTTAGGGTTCATCATTCAACTTGTTGGTTTCTTAGCCATGCGCTGGCTTCTCGAAGGCCACTATGCATGAATAAGTCATTCAATAACTCTGCGACGTATGGCTAATCATTTTGGGCAACTACGAATATGTTCCATTTTTCATTCGACATTGTGACTGATCCATATTTTTCTTCATACATGAAATATTTTGCCGAATTTTTTTCTGCAGCGAAAGGTCTATTATCAGCGTGCACCACTTTGACTTCGTATATCTGATTCCAAAAAACCAAACATTGATGAAGGGAATAAGGTATGCATCGATTGCCATGAATCTAATCTTTCCCCAATAGCATGTTATATGTGGTAAGTCAATCTATAACAAAAAATACTGTCGTCTTGGTGGTGTTCCCTACCTGTAGGTCTAATGGGACGACTCCTTTAGCCGTCGTTGCCCCCATGGAAGCTTGTGAGCACCAATTCTGTCGGAATGAGATAGGACCCTGACTTTGCTAAATTCCTCAACATCCTAATCATGATGGCATTAATGGCTGCCCCATTGTTGATCAATACTTTGGTGACTGATATTCCATTTACCTTTGCCTTTACATATAATGGTCGAAGGTGTTTTGTCATATGCTGCGGAGATTTTGGAAACGTTACTTTCTCAGGTACTCATAGTTCCATTATTTTTCCATCACATGCATCCTCTTGAGGTGAATTCTCCTCTGAGTCCCATCCAAAAAGTGGCAGCGAGGAAGAGCCACTAGACGATGCACCACCAGTCTGTCGGTGAATATCCTCTATTTTTCTGCTCTGGACACAATTTGTTTTAACTTGGGTTTTCCGTATAGTACAAGATATGGGGACCGTTCCATGTCTTCCCCAAGGTTCCCACAAATGAATTTCCGGCTTCATATAATTCCTTAAGAAACTGACTCATCGATATCCCATTTCTTTGTGCTTCAGTGCGTAAATCTATTTCTTCTTCTACATCCATCATCTCGTCCTAAGAATCCTCCCTGTTTTCCGTGGTAAGTACTGCAACTCATGTTTCCTCACTTTCATAAACGTCTTCGTTCCTTCTAGAGGTCTCATCCTTTTTCCCGTTTAAATTCCTCAAACAACAAATAATGATTAGTTACTACCGGTGGCATGCTGCCAAACTGAATAACAATGAGATGTTCTTCATCGTCTGTTTCATCCCATTTTTCCATCGGTCAAACTTGGTTCGATTTTTATTCCTTTTTCGCCATCAATATCTTTGGCTTCTATCACCATTTTTCCTTTCATAGTCGTGTCGGTTGCAAAGACATGGCCTGAATTTTCATGGCCAATGAGAGTCCTTACCCCGCGCCGCTGGTGCCTCATCCGGCCATAATTCATTTGATGTCGTCTGAACTGTGTCCTTGTCATCTCATCCACAAGAATATAGTTCTTTCCTTGCTCGTTATACGAATGTCAAACATTGGGCCCATGAAACTTCGGCCTAAAAGTCCCGACGTTTCGAATGAAGTTCAAGTGTTCTCCAATAAAATTCAGTGCGAAGGGTTTCAGGTGCCATACTGCTGGCTCTATTTTTAGTGGTGGAGCTTTTTTACAAGTTTCTTCCAATTCTTTCATCCATTCTATACTGTTCTGACAACGAATACATAAATTTTGTGGGCCATTTCCCTCTCGATTGGAAACTATCCTCTCAAGAGCACTAGGGCGTTGATTGTTCTGATCTTCATCTAAGACCAACTTAAATTTTAGTAAATTCATCTTAGTTAGGTCAGGGCTAATCATGTTTATTTCCATTGGCTTAGGGAATAAATTTTCGTCCACATCCATCTTGTCTTTATTTTCGAACGTTATTTGCCCAAAATCTATGGCATCATATAACACATTTCGAAATACAAGGCAACTGTTAGTTGAGTGAGACCATGCATTATGCCACTTGCAATAGTTTTTGCCATTAACTTGCTCGGGTTTAGAAATTTATGACGGTCACTTAATTTAAGTTGTTTATCGTTGTATAATTGATCAAATATGGCATCTACCTTAGTAACTTCAAAAGAAAAAGTCCTAATATTTTTATCATTTTCTGCCCCTGGACTCGGTTCGACCCACGCCTTACAGACATATGGCTTCCCCTTAACTAATTCGGCCAGGCACACGTCGGCCGATTCAATATTCATTTCTCCTACTTCGTAGTTTGCATTCCTATAATAAGTACCTTTACTAGCATTCTTCATTTGCTCTTCTTCCCTCAAAAATCGCTCTTATCTAACCGCGTTAGTAGTGAGCTGGAGAAGGTCTCATAACTCTCAATCTTGGAATTTATTTTTAAGTCGAAGTTAAGACAACTTTGGGCAATTTTCACAAATTCTTTCTCTGGCAAAGGTGTGTAACATAGGCTTTGGGCCATTTTAAATTTTTGCAAAAATGTTTCGGCCCACTCACCTAGCAACTGTCTTAAATTTTCCAAATCCCCCAGGGAAACTTCTGACTCTGTTTTGTAGAACTGCGCATGGAAGAGTTATTCCATTTGGTATCAACTTTCCACCGAATTGGGTGGTAAACTGATATACCAAGAAAAAGCTATTCCAATAATGAACCATGGAATAATCTCAGTTTATGAAAATCATTTGTCTCTCCACACTAAAGAGTAAATCGCGCTATGTAACATATAGTGGAACTTCCCCTGATCCCGTGAAAAGGAGAATTCTAGTATCTTATAGTTCCTGGGCCACAAATACACTAAATCAATCCAATCCGGATATGGTTTCTGATATCTTGGCTGAATTGGTCTCACTCTCAAACCGAATTGATTTGGAGGATTTCAACCATATGTTATCTCAATACGACGTTGTCATTGAATGACACCCCTAAATGTGGTGGTTGTGGTCCCCGAACAAATGGGACATGGTATTGACCATGATATTGTAAACCTTGGGGCAACACCACCTCATGTTCTGTCATGTTCGGCTCTAGGTGCGAGCCAAAACTAACGGGTTTTGCCCCTCTGCGGGACATTACTGGGGCAATATTCCCTTATGGAGGAGTAATATTACTTGGTCCAACCCGCTTGAGCTTCCTAATCTTGCTCAGGATTGTTTCTCATGTTTGGCGCATGAGGAGGTGAGACCCCATGTAGGATTCCCCCCTCTCATTTACGCATTTAGCCATTAGCTCATTTAATGAACCCATATGTTTGGCCATATTTTCATAATGTGAATTGCTAGTTGAAATGAACTTATCTATAACATGATGTTTTGAAGTCTAACATGTTCGACTACGTCCTGGGGGAATTTGCCGAACAAGGCACACATCACGTTAGGGTTGAACCCTTTAAACGACCACTATAGTCGGAACGTGAGCTTGGTTGGTTTGCACTAATCCACATTCCTATGTACTCGAACCAGTTTGAGTATTCATTTTCGGAGGCATCTTCAATTATTGCACCAATTTCTCCCACTGTGGTCGCCAAAAATTGATCACATAATTTTTTATTGATACGTGTGTAAGGTCCAAGCCTCCTGAGACATAGTCCCAGAAATGGGTGTTTGATTCCAAGAAATGCCTCTAAGGGGCGCAAGCATACAGATTACAGCCCTAAGATTCACAAAGCTAATAAAACTACAAATTTAAATTACTTGCTTATTTTGAGTCTTTGGTTTTTTCTTCCTATTCCTATTCATACGCTTGGGCCCTTTATAGTGTAAAGTCTTGCCAATCGCTCGAGCGATTTCGCTTTCTTCGGCCCAATAACTTCCACTTCTCCTGCTCGCGTGTAACTGTTGGATCGTGTATACAACTGCTGGGTCGTGCGCTCTGATAATCGCTATATCATGGGGGTTACTTCTAAACTATGCGGTAACCGCTAGGTTATGGGTCTATCCGTAACTGATCAACTGCAAGACACATGTTCATGTGCCAATCATCCTATATTAATCGCATATTTCTTCGTCCTTCATCGTCCTTCGCCTGTTGGGAGATTCATTCTTCGTTCATCATGATTCTTTACTCATTGGACGATTTTGTCTTCATTCTTCATCCTGAATGACGTCATGTCCATTCGTCCTTTATTGATTATTTTCCTGTTAACAGTATCCAATTTATCTATAATTGACAACTTAGTTGGCACTCTTTGAGATTAAATGCTAAATTTTTGAAAGTGATGAATTACATGTAACATCTCGTCCGAGGTAGGATACTACTGGTAAGAGATCAAAATAATCAATCTTCATATGCCACAAAACTAACAAAAAATGGACATGACACACCCTAAAGATTGGACAACTTAGAACACAGTCCAGCACCAAAATGACATGTCAACATATCAAATAAGCAAAAAGGACTTCCAATCCAACTTAAAATAAAACAAATCACATAATTAAAACTCAGGGCTCCGTGTCCGAATCAAAGCATACAAACCAAAACTTTATCTACATACAAATGATAGCGTGCATTACACGATCCAATATATAAACAGAGAGGAACAAACTTCTATACACAAACATTTCCCAGGACTCTAAAGTAATTGACTACAGCTTGAATGGTTCCGTTGCCTCGAGAATGAATTTTCAAAGACTTATGTGGCTGATCAATCTGGTTGCCAACCTGCAAAACTGGTAAAATGATGTGGTGTGAGTTTTAAAACTCAGTAAGTAACCACGCTCAAATAATAAAAGACAAAAAGAAATCTTGTGGGAATAGAGGGAATAAAGAAATCTTATTATATATAATCAATCAGACTTATAAGTTTATCAGTAAGCCTTTAAAATATTGTGCTTAAACTAATACTGAAAAAGCTTTCGAACTATATATTATTCTTAACTCTTATATACCATCTTCAGAAATTAAATTTTTTTTATCATAAGTCATCAAATCGAAAAATACAATAATTTCCTTGGTAGTAACTTACTTACTAGTCTATATACAAAAAACCTTTGGTTTGTTCAAAATTTAAGTTACATATATGAGTTCAAAACTTAAATTATACAGAATCTCAGTTCCTCTACTCAACCGTCGTACACACATAATTTCAGGAAGCTCACTTGTAATTATGCATATATGATAAATATTTCAATCTTTTGAGTTTTCTTGTATATTTTTCAATTACAAACCTTCGAGAAGTGTGTATCTTTCACATATAAATCTTTGAGAAATACATACATTTCACATTAAAACCTTCGAAAAGTGCATACATGTATAAATCTAAGATTTAACTCATTATAGACCTTTATAACATTGCATAGCCGACAACAGAGACGTGCAAAACTTTCAGGGATCAAAAGTCATCGCATTACCAGATTAAAAATCAGAATGTGCAATAATACGTGTTTGAGTCATAAACAAACATAAGTACAAACTCATCAATCAACTATTCATACGCAAATTACCAATACAATACCACAAGGTCAATCTCATCCATCATTAGAATAGAAAACATATTACAAAATCCACAAAATAAATATCATTCGTCATTAGAATCCTAAAACATAATATAACTTTCATAATGTCAATATTACCCACCATCAAAATTAGATAACATAAAGAAACCACTTTAATCTTATATTTTGAAAATACATCATAAAAGTAATCTTTTTGAGAATATATCGGAAAACTAATCAAGCGTCCAATGTCTGAGTCGCGCATCCTGACAGGGCATTTATAGGCATTGTATTTTTACACATTAGCCCAATGATGAGTCTCGTATGGAGGCAACTACCTCTTTAGTCATGAAAGTCGCGGGAAACGGACGTTGGAAGGGTAAAGTTGGAAAATAGAATTTTTGATGGATTTAATCTCGTTGTTTGAGCTTCGGTTGCTTGTTGGACTTCCGTTTCAAAGCTTATATTAGGCCCAAAACCCCACAAACCACTTACCAAACCCAAAATACCCAAGCCCACCAAGCCAAGCCAAACCCACGCCCATGAGACACCATTCACGCCCATAGCCTTCCTAAATAGCCAAAATCACATTTAACACATGCCTAAATCAAGTCAAATCCCTTCCTAATTAAAAGAAATCAAATCAAATCCCTACCAAATCAAATCCAATCACCACCCCAAATAAGGAGATCTATTCCTTATGAAGAACCAATTAGGAGATTCTTTCCTATTCAAATTAGGAAAGTATTCTCTCTTTGCCTATAAAAAGAGGTCTTCACCCCCCATTCAAAACCTAGCACACATACCTCACAAATCACGCCCAAGACACTCCCAAGCCCTCTCTTACACGCCCAAGAGACCTCCAAAACTCCCCCATTGCCGTGAACCTCAAGCCTTCCTCCATCACCATCTATCACCTTCACGCCTAAAGCCATCATATAGCCTCCATTGCCGCATCTTTAACCCACTGCACTGCCCCTTTCACAGCCCTAATTCACACCAAAATAAGCCTCAAATACAGCCCTAAAGTCTCACAAAACACCCCCTAAACACAGCCCCATTGCACGCCAAAACAGAAGCCAAAACGTCCTCACTGCTCACCAAAATTGCCGCACTTCACTGCACATTCTGCCCAGTTTTTGGCAGCGATTTTAACCCATACAATAGCCCCAAAACACCCTAAAAACTGCACTAAAAAACTGCATAAACACCCTAAAAAACCCTCAAAACCGCAGCTCCATTAGCCTTCAAAATCACTCAAAAAAGTCCACTAAATCACTAAGACAGTGACCTGAAACGTAACAGCGAAACAGCAGCGAAACGGACTTGAAACAGCAGCCCGAGCATCAAAGCAGCAAGGAAAGACATTGAGTAGACAAATCGGAAAAGCGTCGGATCAATCTCCTTTCCAACGGACGTGTAACGCCTTTTCTTAGACGACAAAAGAGGTTAGACCTGAGGGCACCCTTTTTACTTATCTTCTTTATTTTTGTTTATTTATTTTGATATATAATTGCATGAGAGTCGTTTGAGGCATGATGTGATTGTTGGATGAGCGGGATATGTGTTCCCTTTTGTGGTATATCGGATGGAAACCCGGACATAAATTCCATAGCCGATTCCGAATGGACGGTAGTATGGTCTGCACTCGGGATACAATGCCACGTACCACTTAAGATACACATATCTCGTCTCATCCAAATTTGTATTTGAGCATGTTAGAGTCTTTAGGTCATTCGTCTATTATTTAAAGCATGGTATAATTTAGTTGTTATTATTTGTTAAAGCATATTTAGGTTGTTCCTTATGCATATTATTAGTTTATGATGTGTTAGGATAATGATTTATACATGTTGATTTAATGGTTCAATATGCTCGTTGTGTTACATTGTGTGGAATTATTTGGATGAAATCATGTTAGATCTAAGTACCCTTGAGCATGATTATTGAGTAGACTTGGTTAGTTCATTGCACAAATTATATCATCACAAGTGACATAAGTAAGGGACCATTCTGAACCCAACGGTTTGAGGTCTTCCCTTGCGAGGGATGAGTGCGGCCTTAAATCTTTGTCCCGGTTCACACCGGGGGGTGGCGACTCCATGTTATTTCGTACTTCCCAACTAGGCCGCGAGCCTAGAACAGCGTCGCCCAGGTTCTGTTGTCTACAGCATTGTCCGAAACAAGCTCATGTCGACAGAGGGTAATATGTCGGCCCATTTTCAGATGGAATGGACCATAGAAAATCGCCACAACATGTCAAAATCATTAAAATAAATAAAAATATAGTATGAGCATCGTGCTAGAAACACTTTTTTGGGAATCGTTGGAAACCCCGCCGCCAAACCACTCATTTCGGGCTTAAGCGGAGAAGGTAAAACCCCCGGCTGTCTCAGGCTCTTACAAGAAACACACTCACTGGATTAGAACCCATAACCTCAAGGTGAGATCCTAAACTCTATACCATCATTACACGAATTCTCTTGTAAACCCATGAGTTCTCTTAGAAACATATTATATCGTATCTCAACAAAAGCTCATATCATGTCAGAATCGAAATCTAATGCGTTTCGAATACATCTTTTTTCAAAAGCTAATCTTTTTTAAAATAAACTTTTCGAAATACTTCTAAAAAAAACAATGAAACAAAGATATCCAAAATGTGTCGTAAATATATTATCTGGAAACGAAATGAAACTCCAAAACCAATATCATCATAAAATCTATATCAAGCATATAGGAACCAACTTAACAGGACGAACATATCAAGCGTCCAATGCCTAGGTCATGCATACAAATCGAACATTGTCTGAAATAGGGCCACGTCGATAGAGTAATGAGTCGGTCCACTACACCTAGAAAAGACCCTATACAAGTGCCACAAAGGTTTTAAAATCTTAAAACATAAACATCGTACAAGCATCATGGCAGAAACAGATCATGTCGTATCAAAAGCAAACATTTAATATATTTCATTTAAAATGAAAATTCTTTGAGAACAAGCTTCTTAAACTACTTTCTGAAAAACAAATAGCCAAGAACATTCATTTACATGTCAGACACATCACATAACACATATCAAATCTGTCATCCATTGACAAATACTCACAATTACAAACAGTAACATCATATCACATACTTGTTCTAAAAAAGTCGTATAGGCACATCTACCCCCCCTCCCCCCACACACACACACCAACCATTAATAAATAACGCATACATCGAGATACCATGTCATCATATCACACATAAGCCTCAAAATGTTTATATAGACATATCGTATCAAAATCATATTCCACCAATTATAATTCATAGTTGTACCAAACCACCCAAACCCGTGGCTATAACCTACCCAAACCTGTGGAGGTTGATACGGTTAAACTTATGCATATATTATCTAAGCATGATTCTAACTCATTTATAACCTATAATGTATAAATAATTAATCATACTTTAAGTATTCTCATATGGAATACTTATCTGGTCTCGTGAACACTCCTCATCCTAGTCACATTTGTCAAAATAAATTATGAAATGCGATTAGAATTGTAGTTTTTTAGAATTCTCGACTCGACTATAACAACTTTCGGATCTTCCCAGAACACCCAAATCAAGTTCGTTTTCAAAATTTCAGTTTCATTACTCTCAAAGCATCTAACTATACAAATCTATCACATTAGATTCCCTTACCGACCTAAAATCTGAAAATCCATTGAATAGTCTGAAAACGTCACAAACAGATCCGAGACTTTTCGGATCCATCTCGCTCCTTCCAAAACCAGTCAAATACTCCTAATACATCATTATATATCATTCCAGGATAACCAAACAACAAAAACCATCAAGTTACACGTTGACTGGATAATGTCAACGAAACTTTCCGAAACTTTCCGAACAATATCATATCATCATGATTAACTCATAACTATCATTAAATTCACTAAAGCACAGACACATGCGAAATCCAGTTTCATCAGAAACTCGCAAATTCTATTGAATCAAATCGAATTCATTTTGATTTCACCCGGATTCTATCAATAGTACAAATTCAATACATTCTAACTTATCCAATTTAATACAAGTCAATACATTACTCTACGACACTAGTGGAAGTATCCGAATACAAATGAGAAACTTGAAAATATCGAATTTTTTACAGTGAGTTCTTATCGAAATGAAAATGTTGATGCTATTATTTTGGCAAAAATAGGATTATTATTCTGACTTTACTTGATGGGATGTTCTACCTACGAGTATTTAGAAAAATTTACAAGAGAACTCATGGGCTTTTTTTCCTAGGTTTGGCGTTGTGTACTGTTGAGTTGCTGCAACTTTTGTAATAGGTTTTTCTAGGTCCATAATATTCCGCAGAAATATCTTCAATGTAGGAAATGCACTGCATCAATCAAACACGTAATCATACGAAACCACTCATCAACTGGAATTCCAACACAAACATATGAATATTCATTCACCTTTCTAAATGTTTTATTAAAACATGTGTATATAAATAACTTCCGAGGACAATACAATTGACATAATTATGTTATTATAATCGAAGACAATAAGATTATTCTTAAAGAAAAACTGGTTACAATCGAAGCGAAAATTGGAGAAAGCGATGGTTGTTTGTTTTTCAAAATCTTCATCTATTCGAAGATTCACTCATCAGTATAAGAACGTGATCAAATATGAAGATTTTCGGATTACAAAGAAGATTTTTGGATAAAGTTCTATGATTAATTTATCAGATGTATTCCTCTTCCACTTCAAGTTTCATCCGCCAGACCAGACTACGTGTTCAAGTTGCGAGACGATTTGCCTTTGCACTATAAGATCCATCAGAGTGCATTCAAAACTCAAGAAGAGTTTCTTTTAAGAGGAAGGATATTAATTTAGTCAGATTTTATCTTAATTAGTTTCTTTGATTGAATCGTTTTGTTACTTCAAGTATTTTAGTATATTTATGGTTAGAGAATATTGGCTTATTTGAGTAAAATTCTAATTGGTCTCGTGTAAATAAAGTTGTAATCTCATTAAGTTCATATATACACTTTAATTAATAAAATTTCTCATTTTCCCTTTGGGAACGCATTTGATCTCGTCTGAAACGGACTTAACTTAGTTAAATGGTGTATTGTTGAACTAAATATTTTTTAATCCGTTGGCAAACGATAGACGTTATTTTCCTATTAACTTTCTATTTTCACTTTGAATAATGACATACATACATAAACTTTTACTTTAAGTTTCTACACCCCCTTACTATAGCTACAGTGAGCTATATATAGTAATTCACTGTAACTACAGTGAGATAAATGTAAAAATTTTAAATAAAAATTTAAATATGTTTATCATTTTTATTTTCACTTACCCCGCTGTGTCCCCTCCTAAATCTTCCATGGAGCTAAATTTAGTCCAAGCTATTATTTAATGTGGTGGAACATTATCCCAAACAATGGGGGAACCAAAGTAAATGGTAACTGCATTGGAATCTAGAACAGAGAATAATTTTTCTGTCACTTAACTCTCAGTCACAGCGTGATGAAGACCTATAAACAAGTGCATCCTTCAAATTAATAAAAGAACCAGCCAGATTACAAAATATAATTGGTGGAAAAGAAAATTGGCTGAAAATATCAAACTTATAAACACTCACATTGTTATTATTAGAGGACACATGACTGGTTCCTACCACCCTTAAGATTAGGGGCAAATCAAGGAGATTTTTTGATGGGGGATTTTATCATTTTTAAGGGGTTTAACTTATAAATTCATGGGGATATTTCTATTATTTACTTATTATTAATAGTTGAAAAAATTGAGAAGGATTGACTAACCCCCTGACATACAAGAGACTTCCCCCTTGATCAAAATTCATGAAGGGTCGGTCTTGTCCATTTATAGCCCCAATTTTTTTTTTAAGAAAATAACTAATGCCAATGGTTTCAAAATATTTTTGTTGACGGATGATTTTCGTCCTGGGGGGTTTTCGGGATAACTCTCCCAAGACAATCCTCCTTCAACCTTGAATTTGTTTGGTTATGGAAGACCAAAAGCAAATGTAGCAAAAGGCAAAAATAACACAAAATCGACAAAGAAAATTTAACGTAGTTCGGCGGAGCAAGTCCAGCCTACGTCCACGGGCACAAAGTGGGATGTTGTTTTTTATTACTAAACCGAGCTCGGCCGACCTGTTTCTGGAAGGTCTAAGAAGAAACCGAGCTGATTGCTTTCTTTGTGTTTTTCTTACAAATAACGTTCAAATGAAAAGTTTTTCAACCCTTGCAAATGAGTTCAACTTCCCCTTATATACTAACGAATACAAGACACTATTCCCATATCTTTATGACGTTAGCGCTGCAGGTTTCTGGCGATTTGACAAGCTCTCTGCCCCAACTGCCTCGCCGAAAGCAAAACCTAACTTCTGATTTCCTGTCACATCACGTCGTAAAGTACACTGCCATACTTTATCATTAATGGTGACAGCCTGTAAAGGTCTCTTATACGAAAGTATGTGTTTAGGGAGAAAAGTCCAAATAGTCCTGATCGCAGGTCAGGCTTCAAGAGGTCGGTCATTTGATCTGCCGATCTATAAAGGATACTACCGACCTGACCCAGAATGTCCGAGCTGTCCATCATGATTCAGGAGGTGAAACATAACTGAACTGAGCTTCCGGTCTATTGTGGTCGGTCTCGGCTCCGATGTTATCGGCCTCTGAAGTTTGCATCATGTTATATCCTCGGGTCGGCCAGATCCGGGAAACTATGTCCGGACTCTCTTCCTGGTTGAGGCACAACCCAAACCCTATGAATATCTAATCATTCAAAAAATAAAAATCTCATCTCTGCCCTTGCCGAACTGTTCAAATACTTCGTCATAAAATACACCATCAACATCTACCCCCTACGGGAACTACAAATTTGTTGGTCCGCTCCATGAGTCAGAGAAAACTTCCTAGGCTACCAATAAGGTCGCCTCTTGTCATATCGCCATCCTCATGTATTCCATCACCGAGTAATCTTGACACCTATTAATGAGGGAGACGCTCCGACCCCGTGGTGGCGATGACCCATTCGGTGGGACGTAACCCGACCCCGAGCTTATGAAACACTTATTTTTTTGGGAATGTTACCTCCCCAAACCAACAAAGATCCGACCATGAGGGAATGCTTTGTCCCCATGTCGATCATATGTACTCGGTGGGATGTAACCCGACCTCGAGCTGAAGAAACATAATAGCCTCGGTGAAACTAATCCTGCCCCAAGCTGGTGGAACATAATAGCTTCGGCGGAACTAATCCAGCCCAGAGATGGTGGCCTCGGAAGAACTAATCCAGCCTCGAGCTGGTGGAACAGAATAGCATCGGCAGAACTAATCCAGCCCCGAGCTAATGGAATAGAATAGCCTTGGCGGAACTAATCCAGCCCCGAGATGGTAGAACAGAATAGCCTCGGCAGAACTAATCCAGCCCCGAGCTTGTGGAAAAAGTGAGACTTAATCATGAGGGAAGATTTTCAACCTCTGAGGCTTCGCGGATCCCGGCTCAGGCGTCTCCTTGCCGAGCATCAGTAAAAAATAAAAAATGGAAACAAGACTAAGTTAGCACAATAGAGGTGACTTAGCACATACTCCACACAGACCTAAAAAGATAACATCTCGGGGGCCCCAAGGTAGCGTCCTGCCTGGTGCCTCTCAAAACACAATTCTAAACCTTACAATTCAGCGTCCCGGCAAGTTGGGCTACGGATCAGTGAACGACCGAGCCATGAAGGAAGAAACCTCCTCATGTTGGGCGGCTCTGGAGTCTGCAAGCACTATGAGGGCATAAACCTCCCCATGCCATGCTTCTCCTAATCCGAGGCGGTTAGGCAGATACCCCACGGGGGAAGAAGACTCCCCTTGTGCGCCATCCTTGGGTGTTTCTCAACGGGACTCACCATCCAACTCGCAGGGGAAGAAACCTCATTGGGTCCGGTTTACTCGAGACCACAATGGTCATGGAGGCCATTCGGCCGTCCCCATGCCATGTGCTTTGATGGTTCTCAACGGGATTCACCAGCCAACTCATAGGGGAAAAAACCTCCCTGGGTCCAGGTTACCTGAGCTACTCCTAAAAAATGTGATTCATGGGGTAGTAACACTCCGACCTCGGGGGTTTGATAATGACGCCCGAATTTGGCGTGCCGCGAGGGGTTCGCACTTTTCCCACATGTACCTCATCCCTTGATGCGTTCTGGATCCTAAAAGGTGAAATGAGTCAGGTCGGAACACTTCCACCCTGGGGTTTGATAATGACATCCGGGATTGGCGTGTCACTGGCTTGGTGTCCTTCCCGGCTATCGATCACTCATTCGCATCGAGCACATCCTAAGAATATTGAACATGGCTTTCACATTCGATTAATAAACAAGTAAAGTGGACAAGTTTCTTAATTCAAAAGAGAAAATCATATTCATATTCATATTCATGGGACCTACTGCCCTTCTTACAACTCTTTATAGGTCATTTCAAGAGAGGCTCTACAATGATTTCCCAGTTCGGGTCAGGTCATCCCATGACTTCACGGTTCAAAGAAAAAAGGTCTATTGGAAGTACTTCCTCAGCATCTCAGCATTCCAGGGCTTCTTGAGCCGGGTACCGTCCAATTGCTCCAAAAGATAGGTATCCAGCCTTACTATCTCCACCACTCTGTACGGCCCCTCCCATTTGGCACCCAATGAGCCTTCTTCGGGTCTTCGGGTATTCAACGTAACCCTCCTTAAAACCAAATCCCCAGGAAGGAATGACCGGATCTGAACCTTCTTGTTGTAGAAACGGGCCATTCTCTGCTGATAGACGGTTGCTTTTGCAGCTGATTTCTCCCGTTTTTCTTCGATTAGATCGATGTGGTTTTTGACAAGCTCTTCATTCTGTTCGGTCTCAAAATGTTGAACCCTATGAGTGGCTATCCCGATTTCGGTTGGAATAACTGTTTCACCTTCATAGGCTAAAGAGAATGGGGTTTCCCCTGTAGAGTCCTTGAAGGTCGTCTGATGCACCCATATCACTTCTGGCATTTCTTCGACCCATAGACCTTTACAAGATCCGAGCCTAGCCTTCAGGTTTGCCTTGATCGTTCTGTTGGTAGCCTCGACCTGTTCGTTAGAATTGGGGTGGACAGGTTAAGTGAACCTCAAGGCGATTTGGAGGTCTTCACAAAGCTTTCTGAAACCTCTGCTGTCGAAATGCTTTCTATTATTAGTAATGATGGTTCGAGGGATCCCGAACCGGCAAATGATATTCTTATTTACAAAGTCTGTAACTTTCTTCTCTGTGATTGCAGATAATGGTTCGGCTTCTACCCACTTGGTGAAATAGTCAATGGCAACGATGGCGTACTTGGCTTGTCCTCGCCCAGCCGGCATTGGCCCGATGATGTCTAGCCCCCACTGGGCAAACGGCTAAGGGCTGACCAGAGTGGTCAGCTACTCTGCAAGTTGATGATGAATATTTGCATTCTTCTGGCATCCCTCACACTTCCGAGCTACCTTCATCCCGTCTTAGTGCATGGTCAGCCAGTAGAATCCATGCCTCAACGCCTTATACGCAATTGACTGCCCCCCGACGTGACTCCTACAAATCCCCCCATGAATCTCTCTGAGCACATAATCTGATTCCTCAGTCGCAAGACATCTCAAAAGTGGTACAGTATACCCCTCTGGTACATGACTTCTTCAATCAAGGAGAATTTGGAGATTCGTTACTTCAACTTCCTTGTCTCATTTTTATCTTCTGGAATTTCTCTAGTCTCCAAGTACCTCCTAATCGGATCCATCCAAGAGGTCTCCCCTCATACTTCCACTTCCATCACCTCTGGCTTCCCAACACTCTTTTCCTGCAAACAAATCAAATGGATAGTTCTAGACTTCTCCAATTTAATAGAAGATGCTAGCTGAGCTAGTGAGTCTGCCTGATGGTTACTTTCCCGACCAATCTGCTCGAACTGCACGCTACCCATTTTCCCAGTCAACTTCTTCACCTCGGCCATTTAGGCCATCATGTTAGGCTCTCTAGCTGAAACTCGCCCCTTAGTTGCTGGATGGCCAGTTGGGAGTCGCTCTTTACAATCACATCTCAGACACCCACTGCTGTGCACAACCTTAATCCGGCCAGAATGGCCTCATACTCGGCCTCGTTATTTATGGCCTCGAAGGTGAACCTCAGGGCATACACCACCTCCTCGCCATCACTGCTCCGCAGGACTACCCCGGCCCCACAACCTTGTGAGGTGACCGATCCGTCCACCGACAACTCCCACTTGGTCTCCAAGACTTCTAAAATCTGTGGTCCAGCGAACTCGGCCATAAAATCTGCTAAAACATGTCCATTTACTGTCGCTCTGGGCAGATAGGATATGTCGTGCTCACTCAATTCCACCGACCACTTTACTAACCGATCTGAGACCTCCGGCTTATGTAGGATATGTCTCAAATGGTGGTCGGTATAGACCCCAATAGAATGAGCCTGAAAGTAAAGTCGTAGCTTTCGGGCTTCCGTAATCAAAGACAAAGCCACTAGTTCATGGGCCGGGTGTCTGGTCTCCGCATCCAGTAAGGCTTTACTAATATAGTACACCGGCCTTTGGACCTTGTCAGCTTCCTGCACTAACACCGAGCTCACAGCATGCTCATAGATGGCTAAGTATAGGTACATGGTCTCGTCTAGGACCGACTTGGCCAAAAACAGGGGCTGAGCTAAGTATTGCTTTAACTGCACGAAGGCTTCCTCACACTCTGCCATCCAGCTGACCTCTTTCTTAGCCTTCTTGACTAACTTGAAAAGAGGATGGCACTTATCGGTTGCTCGGGAGATAAATCGATTCAATGCAGCCACTCGACCCGCTAAACTTTGCACCTCTTTGACCGTCTTGGGAGGTTTCAATTCCAGTACAGCTTGGATTTTCTGTGGGTTTGCTTCGATACCCCGTGCACTGACCATGTATCCCAGAAACTTACCCGACGCCACACCAAATACGTATTTCTCTGGGTTCAGCCTCATATTATGCTTTCTTAATAATTCAAAAGTCTCCACGAGGTCGGCCAAATGATCCTCCATTTCTTGGTCATTGTTATCATGTCGTCAACGTACACATGTATGGTCTTTCCGATGAGGGGCTTGAAAACCTTGTTCACTGACCTCTGAAATGTAGCCCCAGTATTCTTCAGCCCGAAAGGCATCACCTTATAGTAATACAGCCCCCGATCTGTGATGAAAGTTGTTTTCTCCTTATCATCGGGATGCATCTTGACCTAATTATATCCTGAGAATGCATCCATGAAACTAAACAGCCCATGGCACGCCGTCGAATCCACTAGCTGGTCCACCTTCGCGAGTGGGAAGCTATCTTTTGGGCAAGCTTTGTTGAGATCAGAAAAGTCCACACATATTCTCCACTTTCCGCGGACCTTCTTCACCAAGACCATATTTGATACCCACTTCGGGTATTTCACCTCTCTGATAATACCAGCCTTTAACAACCTTTCCACCTCGGCTCCTATCACCTCATAGCATTCCTGATTGAACATTCTTCTCTTCTGCTTGATCAGTTTGTGAGCCGGGTCCACTGCTAGACGATGGTTGATGTATTTGGGATCTATCCCGGGCATGTCGCCATACCCCCAGGAAAAAACGTCTGCATACTCCTTCAAAAACCGTAGCAAGCCTTGTTTCATGTTATTCCCCAAACCTGCTCCCATTTTTATGGCTTTTCCCGGACCAAAGAGTTCCACTGATTCTAACTCCTCACCTGCCCACAATTGGGCAAAATCTTCGGGTCGCGGATCCGGAGACTCAACTGTCACTTCCTCTTCTTCTCTCAATTTCCTCTTCATGTTGTCTTTTTCAATGCAAATAGTCTCTTTTGAGACAGTAGCGAAACAGCTCATGGCTGTCTTCTGGCTTCCACACACTATCTCAATCCCATCTCGGGTGGGGAACTTCAATTTCAAATAGTAGCATGATATGACAGCCTATGTATTCATCATGAAAGGTCGGCCCACAATAACCTGATAACTGCTCATACAGTCTACCACTGTAAAGTCCATCATGATTGTTCGGGTGCGCGGGAAGGTTCCGAATGTCATGGCTAACTGTATTCAGCCCAGGGGAACAACTGTTGCTCCTCCAAATCCGTACATGGGTGTCCATCCTGTGTCACTGTGGCATACTCCACCCCCAGTCTATCCAGGGCTTCCTTGGAGATTATGTCGACCACACTCCTCAGATCCACCAAGATCCTATCTACCTCGGCCCTTCCTATCACTGCTTTAATTATCAGTACATCGTCATGAGGGAAACTCACCCCTTGGGCATCCTCGTCTGTGAACATTATAGGGACCGACCGACCCTTCTGAACATTCGGAGCATGTTCCATCGCCAACATTTCCATTCCTCGGATCTTGCTGTAATTCTTCCTTGACTGGTTTGAGTCTCCGGCCAGTATCCTTCCACCGGCGATGGTATACATTTGTCTAGGATTCTACCGCTGCCGTGCAGCTATGGCCTCCTGGTCAATATAATCATTCAGATAACCATTTTGCGCTAAGTTCTCCACCTGCTCCCGCGGGTCCCTACAATATTACGCCATGTGCCACTTCATATTATGATGCACACAATAATATTTCTCGCTCTTCTTCTCCACTGGATACTTCCTCAGATCCGGTTCCACCAAGAGGCCTCTACCTTGGATTTCCCTAACGATCTGAGCCAACAGTTTATTTAAATAAGTGTACCCTGCACCTCCGGCCACATGATTTACTTGTGTCTGAGCCCTCCTCTCATGTGGTATATTGATGGGAGGCACCAGTCTAAACTCCCTTTGTCTCGGAGGTGGCTTCCTCGGCTCTCTGTCCGTCCTCCGCGATATCTCCGACCTCACTATTTTTTCCTTTTGAACTCCCCCATCCGGGCAACCTTCTCTTCTTCTTCCATCAAAACAAACTTTCGGGCCAACTCCAGGGCGGTGGAATAGTCCAGTACGTCCTGGGCCCTCAGGTGAGTCCACAATTTGACCGACCTTCAGGGCCCCCTTGAGACATTCCAGTGCCTCCGATGACTCATATGCCCCGGCCTCGAGCACCAAGTTGTGGTATCTTTCAACAAAGTTCTTCAGGGCCCATTGTTGAGCGAAAAATATATCAATATTTACCGCCACTTTTACCTAATATTTTGTTTAGTTTCTCGGGTTTGATGAACGTTTTGATGTGTTTTTATGTGCTTTACAAAAAAAAAAAAAATATCAGGACTTAATGGAATCAACTCGGGGCTAAAATGATGAAATCCAGAGTAAAAAAATGGTGAAAATGGAAATTTACTATACGCGTCATGAAGTGCAGTCATAAATTCCAATTTTGCGCAAGTTGGTATTTTGACTATAACTTTTTCATCCGATATCCGATTGAGCTGATTCAAGTTCCAGATTAAAGAAGACACAAAGATCTATAACTTTGAAGATTTAAATAATTTCGGATTCGGAATATTTCATGACCTAAATTGATAAAACATCCACAAGTGTGTTATGTGTAATTATTAAAATCATTTTCAAAGCAAAAACAATAAATAAATAACAAAAATTGTCAAACTTCCACCAAACATGCTTGCGGTGGATTTGGTGTCATTTTTGGTGCCATGTTTGATGTCATGTTTGGTGGAGCAATTGGTGGAGAAATTGGTGGAAGCCTTTAGATTTTCCTATAACTACCAAGCCATTTCATTTGTAATTCTCATGTTTTCCTTAGGTTTTTGTAAGGAATTTAAGGATTGCATCTTGTTTGTTTATTTTTTGTAATTTAAATTATGTATTTTTATTTTCAATAATAGTAGTAGTTTCTTTTCTTTTCTTTTCTTTTATGTTTTGTAGTTAGATTTTCGTTGGGGGAAGGGTGAAGCTTTTATTATTTTAGTTTAGATCAATCTCCCTTAATTATAATATGGAAATTATAATTTAAATTAAAGGATTACCGCCTTAATGGCTGGTTTTATTTATTTGACATAATGTGACACCGCCTATATGGCCGGTCTTTAGGTGACAGATCATTATCGCCTATATGGCTGGTTTATGGACAAATAATAACACCGCCTTTATGGTCGGTTGGACTTAATTGAAAATTTGACTTAATCAAGATACCGCCTATATGGTCAGTTGGTAATATCACTGATAATTTCTATATTATAATAAAGGAGATTTCTAAATTAGAATTAGTAAAGGTGGATCCCATAACCCCCCATCATTTTATTTTTATTCTAGGAAAGAGATGAAACACAATATTCACATACTTAATAATTGATTTAATTATATATTGGGTAATTCATTAGTTTGTTTATTGAATCTTAAGCTTAATGCTTCTTGTTGCCTGATCACCAATAAGATTGATGTGGTAAACTTAAAATGAACTTGGAAAATGGATTTTAGGTTTCAGCCTTAGATTCAATAGCTCACGATCTTCCTTGATGATAGATAACCCTTTAATAGATTTCCTTACAGGATAGGAATATACCTGTCGGGCGTGGGTAGCCATAATTGGAACTTGAACTTGATGAATTCAGGTAACTTGGTTAACATAGGAATATGATTAATTGGGTTACTTTGGGTTTTTGCAACTGACCATCGGAAGAGGCTTTTGCATATCTTCGTGTTCCAGGTTAGCAAACTGATTTATTACACATATATAAGAGAATCAATTCATCATTAGAATAATATTGTGTGGAATCACAACCCTAGATTTTTGTGTCTTTTGTTTATTTTTCCTTTGTATTTTCTTTTATGTCTTTATTTATTTATTTAGCAAATCCACATTCAACCAACCAAAAGCAATAAATTCATTCTCCCTTTAATTAGATACCTGTAAATAAAACAGTATCAATAATTAATAACAACAGTAGAAATTAAGTCCTCGTGGGATCGATATTTTTATACTACTTGAACGATACGTGCGCTTGCGTTATACGTGTGTGATTACGCGCCGGTCAAGTTTTTGGCGCCGTTGCCGGCACTTATTTTTCTTGAGTTTTTAATTTTGAAGCTATCTATTTTACTTGTATCTAATTTTATTTATTTTTATTTGTAATTTTTATTTCCTTCTTTTATTTTTCAGGTGGTTGACATAGATCTTTTTTAGGAGATAGAACGATTACGAGCTTTACTAGAAGAAGATACACCCCAAATCAGGGAGCAACAGTCCGATTTTCTGAGGTCTGTTGTCCATCCTAACTATCACTGGATGTCAGAACCAAACAATACTACATTTTCGCAACATAACGCAATGAGGAGATGTGCGATATGCGATGGTAACCACCCGAGCGATCAATGCATATACCTTTCAGGGTGGCAGGATTATCGGAATCATTCAAGGTACGAAGAACCATCATATTTCACATAACCACATTCTCCATATTATTCACCATCAACCATTGATCTTCATCAAGAACCAGAACCATCAGAGGAAGATCAGTTGATTCACATGTTCAAAGATTGGTTCAAGGAACGGGAAACTCTAATTGATGCACAATTTCAGTGTCAAGCAGATGCCATACAGAGAATGACAGATCAAATCAGACAATTAACAGAAAACCAGAGTTACATACCTCAAGAAACATTTTCAGATGAAACTGATGAAGCCTTCGAGTACCCAGAGTTTCACAATGACACCTTAACAGAGGAAGAGGCTGAGCAGTATCAAGAACCAGAGGTATCAGTTCAGGAACCCAAACCAGCGAAGTCTCTGTTTGATTTTTATTATTCTGACTATGACGAGGATGAAGAAGCTGAGCTGTTTGTACTAACTGCACCAACAAGGGAGGATCAAACTTTCCATCTTCAAAATGAAAATCTTGGAGCTTCCATTGCACATATGTTTGAAGAAGATCTACCTGAGCCAGTCATATCAACCACAGATGATGAAGACCTAAAATCTTACATCTCTTTACATCATCAGGTTGACACTTATGGAGCATGCATTTCACATATGAATGACGAAGAATTGAATGCGAAAATCCAAAAATACATATGTGAAGAAAAGGTGGAGAAAGAAGTAGAGCAAATGGAGGAGCAATTTAAAGAACTTGAGCATTCAAGAGAAACATCACTGTTTTGGGGAGTACAAATTACACATATCGTCCAGAAGCTTGACAGAATGGAACTCACATTCCAAGTCAAGCACCATACAAGACCTCCTGATTTTCTTTCTTTCTTTTCAGGAACCACTGGAGCGACAAAAATTAAAAAGGTGGCACAAGCACTACTGAATGGGATAAAATTCTTTTTGACACTTTACTGTTGGAAGAGACCCTTCAAAAGCAATGCTCATGGGATTGTCTTTAATTAGACGTCCAAAACCACGCTAAAACCTCCATAAAAGATGGATTTCAGTCACGTCTGGCTGAAGACGAAAAATTTAGCGCTAGTAGAGAGGCAACCCATGCAATTTGTTTTAATGTCTATTTTTATATTTTATGTATACATGTTGTAGAGTTTTTTTTTTTTTGTGTGTTATTTTTGTAGGGAAAGGCACAAACAGAGAATTTAAGGAGGAATGGTGTTTGACAATCACAAAGATGATATTTAAGTCATTAGTGATGGCTGAGTAAGGAATGGATTCTTGAGACGCATCCTAATGGATTTATATACCAAACGAGTGGCGTATTGCGTACACAATTCCGTTACTTTAATAATTGCTTTCATTTGCTTTTCTTTTGTTATTTTCTTTTATTTTCACCAACAATATCTATACTTTTTGACTTTCACGATTTATTTTAACGTTCATTGTCATTTGATAGGTACTAGTGCTATTTTTACTCACCTTTTTCAGGATCTATAAATTCAGCTCGTCATTCTCCTCTTTTACACATTCAGATAAACATCCAAATAAGAGAGAGAAAATATAAGCAACTTCACAACAGCGAGTCAATAAAATCTATGTGTTATATGGATCTAACTCTGGCAATAAACCAGAGTTCGTTGAGGCTGCAAAGGAATTAGGTAGAGTCATAGCAAAACGAAATATGCACCTAGTATATGGCGGTGGAAATCTTGGATTGATGGGAAGTATTTCAAAAGCCGTTCAGAAGGGTGGCAGTCACGTTTTGGGAATCATTCCAAAAACTTTGGCGGACGAACACATAATCGGAAAAACAAATGGAGATGAACGCATTGTCTCGGGTATGTCTGTATAACTCATTGAAATGGTCAAAACTGCTGATGCTTTTATTGCTTTACCAGGTGGGCTCGGAACGTTTGAAGAGATATTCACAGTGGCATCATGGGCGCACTTGAACATTCATCGGAAGCCCATTGGATTACTTAACATTGATCATTTTTTCGATTTTCTGTTTGTATTTCTTGAGGAAGCCAAAAGACATGAGTTCGTCACAAAATCAGTACAAGATATTTTCCTGACTGCAACAAAGGCCGAAGAATTAATTGATCAAATCCTAGCCTTTGAACCAGATATCGACCCCATTCTTTCCAAGTTAAACTGGTTAGATAGCGATCGTGCAAAAAAGCGTAAATTGGACATAGATCTTAATCGATAATTTTTCATAGAATTTCAGCTAACCAGGTATTATCTTCTAAACTATTCTTCTACTTTTTCAGACATTGGGGATAATGTCTCATTTAAGTTTGGGGGAAGGGAATAGTTAATAGTATCATGTTTTTATTGTGTTATTTTTAGTCCAAAAGTTTTTCAAAAAATACAAAAAAATTGAAATTTTTTACAAAAATTAAAAAAATATTTTGTGTTTTTGTTTTTAACTTGATTAATCAGGTGAAATGGTGAGAGATAGTTGTGTAAGGAGATTCCACTCTTGATACGTATCCCAAACCCATTTTCGAAGCAAATTAATTTTTGTTTATTTCCTTTTGAATTATTTAATTTGTGAATTCTCCATAAAACTGACTAAAATGAATCTTCATATGCTCAGTTGGCAGATATTATCAACATGCATGGTAACATACGGACATGAGCTGTAATTGAAAAGTTTGTAATATTCAGTGCTCTAGTTTAATTGGAGGAAGCATCTATAAATGACAATGGAGTAAAAAAAAACGTTTGAGATCCGAGTCAATAAGTCTGTAGGTGTGTTTTAACACCTAGTGCCCTAAAGCCAACTGGCTTGGGAGTCACTGGCCTAAAGCTCGCTACATGGATCAAAGATGTTATAAAAATAAAAAAGAAACATCTGAAATTCGAGTAATTAAATCTGTATGGGTGTCTTAACACCTAGTGCCCTAAAGCCAACTGGTTTGAGAGTCACTGGCCCAAAGCTCGTTACATGGATTGAAGATGTTGCTTTCTTTATTTTATGAAAAAAAAAATCAAAAATCAAAAATCAAAGAAAAAAATAGAAAAATCAGAAAAAATTATTCAATTACTATAAAAAGGTGTGAATTCTGATAAAACTTTAGGACACAAATATTACTCTCTTCTCAACTGCACTTGTGACTATTGTGGGCAAAATGAGTTGATTAATATTTTATTGGTTGTGCATATGAAGAATGGTAAAAATAATCGAAGAATTTACTTATTCGGTAATTTAGAAAGAAAGAAAACAACTACTAACTTGGAGTAGAAGTTTCACATATTTAGTCACTAACTTCATTATTCTCTTGTCTTTTTACTTTTGTATGCATTAGTTTTACTATCTTTTTATTTTTATAAGACGTTTGTGGGTATCGTCGCTGTAAACCCTCACGAGACTACAACTCGTCCACTAGGGACACCTATGGGTTTAAAAGCTTGTTGCATATGCTAAATGCAACTGTGATCCATACGAAAGTGGCTTAGTTTAATTTTAGTTGTTACTTGTATTTTATTTTGTTGTTTTGCTCAAGGACTAGCAAAATGTTAGGTTTGGGGGTATGATGAGCGAAAATATATCAATATTTACCGCCCATTTTTACATAATATTTTGTTTAGTTTCTCGGGTTTGATGAATATTTTGATGTGTTTTTATGTATTTTACAGATAAATAAAGTATCGGGACTTAATGGAATCAACTCGGGGCTAAAACGATGAAATCCAGAGCAAAAAATGGCGAAAACGGAAATTTACTAAACACGTCACGAAGTGCAGTCATAAATTCCAATTTTATGCAAGTTTGGTATTTTGGACATAAATTTTTTATCTAATATCCGATTGAGCTAATTCAAGTGCCAGATTAAAGAAGACACAAAGATTTATAACTTTTAAGGTTTAAATAATTTCGAATTCAGAATATTTCATGACCTAAATTGATAAAACATCCAGAAGTGTTTTATGTGTAATTATAAAATTATTTTCAAAGCAAAAAAAATAAATAAATAAATAAAAAATAAAAATTGTCAAGCATGTTTTGTGGAGGATTTGGTGCCATTTTTGGTGCCATGTTTGATGTCATGTTTGGTGGAGCAATTGGTGGAGCAATTGGTGGAGAAATTGGTGGAAGCCTTTAGATTTTCCTATAAATACCAACCCATTTCATTGTAATTCTCATGTTTTCCTTAAGTTTTTGTAAGGAATTTAGGGATTGTATCTTGTTTGTTTATTTTTTGTAATTTAAATTATGTATTTTTATTTTCAATAATAGTAGTAGTTTCTTTTCTTTTTTTTTATGTTTTGTAGTTAGATTTCCGCTGGGGGAATGGTGAAGTTTTTATTATTTTAGTTTAGATAAATCTCCCTTAATTATAATATGGAAATTATAATTTAAATTAAAGGATTACCGCCTTAATGTCTGGTTTTATTTATTTGACATAATGTGACACCGCCTATATGGTCGGTCTTTATGTGACAGATGATTACCACATATATGGCTGGTTTATGGACAAATACTAACACTGCCTTTATGGTCGTTTGGACTTAATTGAAAATTTGACTTAATCAAGATACCGCCTATATGGTCGGTTGGTAATATCACTGATAATTTCTATATTATAATAAGAGAGATTTCTAAATTAGAATTAGTAAAGGTGGATCCCCTAACCCCCAACATTTTATTTTTATCTAGGAAGTGATGAAACACAATATTCACATACTTAATAATTGATTTAATTATATATTGGGTAATTCTTTAGTTTGTTTATTGAATCTTAAGCTTAATGCTTCTTGTTGCCTGATCACCAATAAGAATGATGTGGTAAACTTAAAATGAACTTGGAAAAAGGGATTTTAGGTTTCAGCCTTAATTTCTATAGCTCACGATCTTCCTTGAGGATAGATAACCATTTAATAGATTTCCTTACAGGATAGGAATATACCTGTCGGGCGTGGGTAGCCATAATTGGAACTTGAACTTGATGAATTCAGGTAACTTGGTTAACATAGGAATATGATTAATTGGGTTACTTTGGGTTTTTGCAACTGACTATCGGAAGAGGCTTTTGCATATCTTCGTGTTCCAAGTTAGCAAACTGATTTATTACACATATATAAGAGAATCAATTCATCATTAGAATAATATTGTGTGGAATCACAACCCTAGATTTTTGTGTCTTTTGTTTATTTTTCCTTTGTATTTTCTTTTATGTCTTTATTTATTTATTTAGCAAATCCACATTCAACCAACCAAAAACAATCAATCCCTTCTTCCTTTAATTAGATACATGTAAATAAAATAGTATTAATAATTAATAACAAAAGTAGAAATTAAGTCCTCGTGGGATCGATATTTTTATACTACTTGAACGATACGTGCGCTTGCGTTATACGTGTGTGATTACGCGCCGGTCACTCATCATCTCCTTGCTTCATTAATCTTAACTCCCCACCGTCTTCTTTGGAACACATGCCCCTTTGAAATGTCGAACAAACGATTTCCTGAGTTGGGAGAAACTGATGATGCTTCATGAAGTCAAACTTCTGAACCATAAAATAGCGGGCCCACTCAGGGTTAAAGGGAACACCCTGCAGATGGCGTCTCCCACCATTCCTTGGACCTCCATTAGCAAAACAAAACTTTTGATGTGGGACTTGGGGTCGGTGTGACCCATGTAAGAGTTTATAAATGACATTGTGAACCGCTTAGGGAATTCTGCTGACAAGATTTCTTCCGTAAAGGGAGATGTCGTTTCTCCGTCCCGACCATCTCCTTTATCTGCCTTTAAGTTTTCTTCCCACTTTTTTATTTCCTTTCTAAACCAGGCTTTCATATGGTTATCAGTGTTATCACATTGCCTCCCGCGGACTTCCTTACGCCTGCTGCCCCGGACACGACGCGTGCCATGACTAGACACTTCTCGATCCCCTCCCACATATCTCTTATCTTCCCCTTCTTAGAGCGTGGGCTATTACTGGAAGATTCTGGCGTTCGTATTTCCTCTTCTTCTTCCCACATTTTTTCTGCTCGAAAGGCTCTCGCTATCACAACTGACCTCACTCTCTGGGGATCCTTCCTCTCGGGTTCATCGTCCCCACTTAGGTCTACAACCCTTTTTCCTTCTGCTATCTCATTTCTCCTCTGACACGGTCCAGCTCCCAACCGTTCATTGTTCATTTTTTCTAGTCTTTCCAGCTTCTCCATCATGGCCTTCATGTGGGTCTGGTTTTCCTCCCTATCATTTCTCATGCTTTCCTCCATTTTTCCCATCCACTCTGTTGTTGAGCTCTCCGACGATCTGTGGTTCCCGTCTTCTGCCATCGTCTCACCACGTAAGTTGCTTTTTATTCTTTCCACACAGACGGCGCCAACTGTTGATGGGTGATTTCGTCCCAGGGGATTTTCGGGATAACTCTCCCAAGACAATCCTCCTTTAACCTTGAATTTGTTTGATTATGGGAGACCAAAAGCAAATGTAGCAAAAGGCAAAAAGAACACAAAATCGACAAAGAGAGTTTAACGTGGTTCGGCGGAGTAAGTCTAGCCTACGTCCACGGGCACAAAGTGAGATGTTGCTTTTTATTACTAAACCGAGCTCGGCCGACCTATTTTTGGAAGGTCTAAGAAGAAACCGAGCCGATTTCTTTCTTTGTGTTTTTCTTACAAATAACATTCAAATGAAAAGTTTTCCAACCCTTGCAAATGAGTTCAACTTCCTCTTATATAGTAACGAATACAAGACATTGTTCCCATATCTTTATGACGTCAGCGCTGCAGGTTTCCGGCGATTTGAAAAGCTCTATGCCCCAACTGCCTCGCCGAAAGCAAAACCTACCTTTTGATTTCCTATCACATCACGCTGTAAAGTAAACTGCCATACTTTATCATTAATGGTGACAGCCTGTTAAGGTCTCTTGTACGAAAGTATGTGTTTAGGGAGAAAAGTCCAAATAGTCCTGATCGCAGGTCGGGCTTCAAGAGGTCGGTCGTTTGATCTGCCGATCTATAAAAGATACTACCGACCTGACCCGGAATGTCTGAGTTGTCCATCATGATTCAGGAGGCGAAACATAACTGAACTGAGCTTTCGGTCTATCGTGGTCGGTCTCGGCTCCGATGTTGTCGGCCTCTGAAGTTCGCATTATGTTATATACTCGGGTCGGCCAGATCCGGAAAACTATGTCCGGACTCTCTTCCTGGTTGAGGTACAATTCAAACCCTCTGAATAGCTAATCCTTCAAAAAAGGAAAATCTCATTTCTGCCCTTACCAAACTGTTAAAATACTTCGTCATAAAATACATCATCAACAATTTTAGAATTATAATATTATATTATGATTAAAGGTTTATATATATATATATATATATATATATATATATATATATATATAGCACGTGATTGTCATTTTATGATTGTTGAAGCCTTGAAGATGGACTGACTCCATGTGCAAGCAGAGTGTACTTAATTTTAACTCGACAAAACTCTCTGTCTTTCTGTCTTCTGTCAATTATCTTCGATGTTATGGAGGGCACGATCTCTAAATATGTTCAGTTGTGGAGGTGCCATCTCCTCCAGTTATTTTATTCTATATATCTTTCATGTAAATACCTTTTAGCAACAAAATTTGATTTTAAGAAACTTATGTGTTGATGACAATATATCACATGGATTAATTACTTAACTTCAAATATAAGTATATATGAGATAATCCTTTAACTCATAAGCTAGTTTTTTTAGTATAATTAAGTTAAGTTCATAGGCTTCTATAAGGTATCGAAGTCAAATTCATGTACGAGTGAGCTATAATATCTTACAATGTGATAGGAACTAGTCAAAAGGACCGGTCTTAAACTATCAGTTTAGTATATTTACAGATTCAAAACAACAACAGCAACTTGGCCTTTGACACTGTCTCAACTGCTTTGGATTCCTGGAAACTTGAAAAATAAGATTGTGATGTTATCCATATGGCCGGATTTTGGTCCCACTTAACTAGTTGAATCAATGTATCTTTGTTCTATGATATGGTTTACTTTTTGTAATCATATGTAGTAGGGTTGTGAAGAAGATGAAACATCTTGTCTTCGCAGCTTTAACTTCACAGGGTTTTATTAATAGGGCCCCCAGTCTTTTGTCTATAGAGTCTAGACTATAATTGTTGCCTCGAAGTACTTCCAAAATGACATGTTTATCTTCTCCGTTCTTCTTTCAACATTTCCAAATAGGCAAATATATCATCTGGTCAGTCAGCAAAACATATGAACATTTTAAAAAAATTTACATAGAGCCAGATTTGGATTTGGATTTAGATTTGGATTTGGTAATAATTTTTAGTACTGAGCTTTTTTTTTAATAAATTATGATTGACAGTTATTGGATAACAATTTTATTTATAATTGAACTTTAAATGTGTATTATTATTACGGCACTTATGATAAAAGATTATGAAAAATTTAACACAATTCAACTCAATATTACATCTAAATTCAGATATATCCTACACAACACAGTCTAGCTTACTCATTCGCACCAGTACGGATTTATTAATTTGTTTGCATAATTAGAATCTATGTATATTAAGTACCGATATAACATTTCTCATATAGAATTTGTTCAATAAAGTTAAAGAATGTATGTATGTATATATATAATTTCATCACGAACTATCACTTCTATATAGATTAGTTTTTGTTTAGCGAATACCATTAGTTAGGCCCCAAAAAAGGGGATGAGGACAAATGATATAAGCCGATAGAACCATGTCTGAAAAATTTGAGAATAATGTTTGTAGGCTAATAGAACCATTGTGAGGAATCGAACCCAAGACTTATTATATAGAATATGAGTGTTTTGACCAAATGAACTAACACTTATTGACTTCTCTCATATAGAATTATGGATGAAATAATATAACTTAAAAAAATTATTTATATTTTACTATTACACTTGTGGCAAAATAATAACTTGATGCTGCGAATCTTGAAATATTATAGTATACTATTAATTTTACGATAAAATAATATTTTACTATTAAATTTATACAAAATCTAATATTTTACTACTTTTCCATTAGTTGATTTTAGTGACCTTAATGTTAAAATGTAACAGTAAACTAAGATTTTGATAAATTAAAAATAGTAAAATATAATATTTCAAAATTTATTTTGTTCAATTGTTATTTTTTCCCCATAAATTTAGTAGTAAAATGTAAATAACTCTAACTTTAAAATGGAAGAAACCTAATATATTATGCGCTTCATTTGCTAGCAACTAATTCATGGTCTATGCCCTCTTTAAAAAAATGATAAATTCATAAAAATTTGTATAAAAATTTATACAAAAACACTAAGAACAAAAAAAGACAATAGTGAAATTAGTTTTGTTTTATAGTGATTTTTTAATTTTTTTTTTTGTTTGGTTTTTAATATTTTTATATGAATAATATTACTCTTTTTTCCCGTAGAGTTTTGGATGCTTTGTCAGACAACACAATCATTTCTCTATGGTATGGGACAAGTCTTGATTCAATCTCTCGCTCAGAAGTCAGAACCTCATAATTTGCTTGCAACCAAATTCCACAACGACCTTCACTACTCATTGGCTAGTAGCAAGAGAAATGAACCCTTATTCGGAATTAAGTTGAGTTTGATATATAATTTTTTTTTATGAGATGTAGTTCATTAGGTCAGAATACTCCTGTGAAGACGATAGCTACGAGTTCGAATTCCGTCAATCCCGATGAATCCAAATTCAATAAATAAAAAGACATAATATATCACACCTATTTCGATTAAACTGTCTAAATTTTGAACAATTAAGCTTGGAAATTGAAATATTATATTTGAAATTTGCGTACTCATAATCATATTATATTTGGTATATGCTCTCAGAGTCAGTCTCATTCTCTCTGCAAATATACTGCAAGGACTGTGTAAGTCCACGTTAAGCTCCATCTTCTACCAATTTTGCATGCATGCATGTAACTTTCTCTACATACCTTATCTTTATTCTCATGATAAAGAGTGCTAGCACTAGCCACTAGGGCACACTTTCCAACCAGAAGTGGCATTAGGGACATTCCACACATATGGCTAATCTCATCTCTTAATTTACTTTAAAAGTAGGAACTTGTTTATGATCACTCAAAATTTAGGACAATTCGAGTTCTTCCCATTTTCCAACCTCTCAGATATAGTCATGGGGAGAGTTGACATAGACGGCTGGCTAGACCCCAAAATTTTACTCAAAATTAAGGTCCACATCTAATAAAATATCAATTTTTAAATTTATAATATTACTTTTTTAGTTTTTATCTTTTATTGTTAGGGTATTATTTTAGAAACTCGTCTAAGGTCCCCCAAAAATTAGGACAACTCGGGCCCGCCCTAGTTATGAACCTCTATATATTCTCTTACACAATCTCTTTCAAACTCAAATGCCTTTGCCTATCGATCACTTGAAATACTTCCCTTGTAGTAATTTTTTTACTAAAGTCTTTGCAGTGATCATGCCAAAGAATAAAATTATTGAAGTGGAAGCAAGAAGATCATCATCAAGAGCTCCAAGGGGTCACTTTGTGGTGTACGTGGGCACTGAAATGAAACGGTTTGTTGTACCAACTTCTTATTTGAAGAGTCCAATTTTTCAGCAATTGTTAGATAAAGCTGCTGAGGAATATGGCTTTCACAATAATATGAATAAAATTGTACTACCTTGTGATGAATCTACATTTCAAAGGCTGTCAATTTTTTTGGCCAAGGGTTCTTAATTAATTAAGTTGATTTTTGGTGATTAATTAATATTATAATTGGGTTCAATGCTAACGATGATTTTAACTATTATTTCAATATTGTAGGATTATTACATTCCCTTAATTGATCGAGTTTATTTTGGCTTTTGTTCTTATTAAATATTTATTTTCCCTTTAGTAATAATAATTTACTCTCTTCAAGTGTGTAGTAAGGGAAAAAGTGAACCTTAGGTGGGATATAAAATTTTTTTATGACATTCTGCCTGTTACTGTGATTATTTATTTAAAAAAATTGAGTTTTTTTTTGTTTTTTTTTTTTTAATGTGTCTTTATTAGAGTTTTAGAATTTTTTTTTTTGTATAAGTTTACCTCGTAAAAATGAGTTCATATATTAAAAGAAAAAGAAGAGATCACAAGCCAAAAAGAGGGAAAAAAACAAAAGGAAATGAAGAAAAACATGGGGGTTGAAAAGCCTAAACCCCTTGGAGAAACAAAAACAATACCAAAATATATTAACCATTTTAAGAAAAACGAAAATTAGGTATAGTCAGAACATCTTTTGAGAAGAAAGGAAGTATATACAAGGGATGGTCAGACCACCAAACCTAAGGAGGAACAGTAGCACCCAAATTAAGCGAAGCGAAGCGAACCAGCATGGTGTTCATTATAGAGATACAGTTCGTGTTCATCAGTGTGACTCATTGTTGGCTGTTCTTCACCTTTGTAATGGTCATCGTCCTCCTTCTTGATTGGTTAACGAAAATATAATGGATATTTAATATATTAGTAAAAAGGGATTTTGGTGTTGAATTACCGACTGAAAATATTATGTCGGTAAAAACCACTAAATACTGTAACAGTCCAATTTTAGTGGTACAATTACGAAATTTATTCGTGTGTTACGTGATATTTTCAAGAATTCAAACGTTCATCATTAGCATGTTATTATTTACATAAATTATTTTAGAAACACGAAGTGAAAATTTTTCAGTTTCGCTGTGCATTTAAATTTTAATGCGATCCAAACAGCTTTTGGTATTTCAGCCGTAACGTTTTCATACAATGTCTGATTTCAGTGAACTTTATATCGTTTGAAAGCTAAATCCGAAACCTATAACTTTCATGTTGGACAGTTTCCAAAATTAAGAACATAACCAAGTTAAAAATCATTATTTCAGTGGTAGCTACAATGAAAATGTGGACTGCTTTAGATTGTGCCATGTGGTACCACTTAAACCACTTCTTTTTCACCTAAATATCAGCCCCTATTATAAAGATGAGACACTATTCATCACCCCCTAATTTTGCAAACAAAAAAAAACGTGAAGAAGAAGAAGTTCACGTCATTTTTCTTCTTTCCATCTTGTCTTCATTTTCAAGCCATTTTTGATCCAATCAAGCTCATTTCCAAGCATGGTAAGCTCCATTATTTCCTTTCTAGTCTTAATTTTGAGTATAAATAAGTAATTTTCTTTCCCCTAATTCGTCACCCATGAACCCTAGAAAATTAAAACTTGTGCATTTCAATTTAATTAGTAGCTAACATGCATAATCATGCATCTCATGGCAAAGTAAGTATGGATTAAGCCTCATTTAGTTAAATACCTAATTTTACCATAAAAGCAGTGCCTTGGCCGAATGCTTAGAGCTTTAAA
>SKCR01045825.1:0-46763 GCA_019454045.1 Zanthoxylum bungeanum
TATTCCGCATTATCGATGTCCAGTCTCGATAATACTACGGCTAGGGATATTTAATGATTAATCCTTCGTGGACTGATACTGTCTCATATCATCTCAATCCAGGAACTAATCATAGGGACCTCTCTTCATTTATATATCTAAGGTGATCTAATCACAAATGATGAGAGTGCAATTTCCTTGTTACATAGTTAATTTTGCTACAACAACACAATGTTCTGTGCAAATAGTGACGCTATGGTCATATTATCCAACAGTTTGATCCGAACTTTATTAATCTTGGATTAATTACAGAGAAACTTTATCTTGGATAAATGCCTAAATAGGAGGAGAGAGAACGATTAATTTTGGAATTAATCGATAAAATAATATATTCGATATATAAAAGAAATTAGATTTCGACGCGGAATTAAAATCGGATTTTAATTCGCGCCAAACGAATTAATTTAGAATTAATCGTTAGCGATGTGAATAGTAATTTCGCTAGGCATAATTATTAATTTACGCCGCGACGGAAATTCGTTAATTCAGAATTAGCGGAAACCGAGCCCGAAAGTGTTTGCGGACACATTCGTATTTTGAAACGAGTGGACCCGTAAATCACATCGCGAAGTCTCATCACTTGACACGACTAGTAGATGGATGTATCTAGTCACCTTTATTGGATGATCATTGTCACTATTCTCAATGTAAGTAGGTGAGGCCATTTAATGGCTTTTTTTGGGTGGAAAACTTTTTCACGTTTTTGGAGGGATATTTACCAAATATTTTGGTAATTGTTATCTCATCATTCACGGTTTTTGAAAACAAGAATGTGAAAACAAAGGCATACCAAAAGCCTTCTCTCCCTTTTCTTCTTGCTCAGCCGTGAGCTTCATTTGGGCAAGAAAAATTGTTTTTTTCATTCTCTCCATTTGCTAGCACAATGAAGGATCAAAGGAGGTGTTAGGAAAACAACCTTGGAGCTTGGAATACTAAAAGACTTAAAGCTTCTTCTTCATTTCTCCTTGGCCGAAAGTTTCCTCCTTGAAGACTCAAGGATTTTCTTCATCATTTTTCGTCACAAGCTTTGTAAGTATGATTCCGCCATGCTTCAAGCTTTGCATGTATAAATCGTGTGTTTCATTGGCTTATACTTTCTTTGGGACTAATAATAGAAATCTACAATGGTATCATGGAGCCATGTTTAAGCATGAAATACATTAGGGTTAATTTGGGGAAAATTGATTGAAGCATGTTCTTGTGAAATTTGATGATAAGTATGCTTATTGTATGTTATATGATATTATACATGATCAATTTTGAGAAAAATGCATTGGATGATTTTTCCCCAAAATTGTTGCTTTGGCCGAATATGGAGGTCCTTGCTCTGAAGCATGTTCTTGTGAAATTTGATGATAAGTATGCTTATATGTATGTAATATGATGTTATACATGATCAATTTTGAGAAAAATGCATTGGATGATTTTTCCCCAAAATTGTTGCTTTGGCCGAATATGAATGTTCTTGCACTGGATTGTAATTTTTTTGTTTACAAGTTCATTAGATGACTTAAAACATTTACGGGACTTAGATTAGTGATTCAATCGGATTGAAAAACAAATCGAACAAAAAAATCCCTCTTGGCCGAATGCAATATGACATGTTAAAGGACTTGATTTTTTGTTCAAATAAATGTTGGACATGTGTTTTGAACAAGTGATGATTAATAAATTAAATTGGTGTTTTTTGAAATATTTGGTTTAATGAATTAATCATGGATTTACACTTTAATTAATTGAATTTTAAAAATTTGGAATATTAAAATTTAATAAATGGGCTTTAATGTTTAATTGGGCCTTATGGGCTTGAAATTGATTTTATGGCATTTAAGGGTGTGATTCCTTATTTGGGCTTGGTAATTGGGTTTGACCCACATTGACCAAAGCCAAGCCTTAATAAATCAATTGAAAGCCCATCGGACTTTAATTAAACAAACATTGGATGTTAGTTGGGCTTGGAGACCCAATTAGATTAGATTTAGAATCTAAGTCTTTAAAAGCACATTAAAAGTGTAAACATTTAATTTGAATTAAATAAATTGAATTAGTATTGAATACGACTTAAATTGGATTTAACGGGTAGTTCGATATAATTCGTGAATTCGTACCTAATGTACTTATTCTCAAACGAGTTAGACTCGCGCAAAATCAAACCGTTGTTTGAACATTGGATGATCACTTAAACAAAGACTAATTAATGGATTTGATTGGTTGTATAGCATGTCTTGATTGAATATATATGTATGTGATGAATGAATAGTGTATATCGGATGGATATTAGAAGGGAAAGGGTAATTTTAGAAATTATTGTAAATTTAGAATTTATAAATTGGACCTGCGTGTCCAGCCTTATCTCTTTTATCTCTTTGTATTCTCTTCTCACCTAATTCCCCTCAATGTAAATGAGGTTTCTCTTATTGTATTATGTAATTGGGTAGAAGTAGAATAATGCTAGCGGGGAGAGGAAAGGGAGTGATTTGTTCTAGGAACAAGTTGTTTTATATATCCATCCGTATATCACTATTAATTTACTTTACGCACTTTATGATGTTTTAGAAGCATGCTTAAGGGTGTATGATGATGAGACCTAACAAAGATAATAAATTGGTTGCCAATTACGCAAAAATCCCTCAATTTATATTAAGCGATTATCCTTCCATTGAATGATTCTTGTTCAAGATCCAAAATTGGCATTGGTTTGTTGGCCAAAGTCAAGACCTTTGTCAATTGAGGATGTACTTGAATCATGAGAGTTTTGTTCCACATCGGTGTCTTGTCCAAGTTGTGATTTGTTGGCCAAAGTCAAGATCACTTCTTGTCCAACGACATTGATTACGAAACTTTCCTTGTCAATGGGTCCCGCTTAACTGGAATCATTAGGTTTGTTGTGCCAAAGCCAAGGCCTAGATGATTCGGAGGATATGGTTAGGAAAATGTATTAGATACATTGGCATAAGTAATATACATATGTTTTGGATTTGGATGTCCACCTAACCGGATCTAGGAATTGGATGGGATCCAATTGATCTTTGAGATCTACCTAGTTGAATAGCATACAATTTGTTGGCCAAAGTCAAGGTTGTGTGTTATTTAACGGGATCCTAGCCCACTAGGAAATAGGATTTCCCGAGTTCTCGACAGAGGGTTAGAGACTTGATGAAAATAGTGGGAGGCTAGTATTGAATTTTCAATTTCGTTCAGATACTTAGCCTTACGCGTCTTTCAATATTATTTCGTCTATTTATTAAAATTAGTTGGACTAATACATTGTTATTTTTTTGTAACAGTTTGACTGTACCAATTTTATCGTTAACTAGATAGTTGGACTATCGTAGTTGAGATGGCAAGCAAGGGAAATGTCCGAGACATCATCATGGGTGACAATGTCTTTAAGGGCACAAACTTCGCTGATTGGGAAATGAACCTAAGGATAGTCCTTTGGGCTGAGAGGATGCTGCTGTACACTATACAGATACCTCTCCCGCCTAAGCCCACTGACCCACTTGAGCTGGAGTTATGGAAAACTCACAGCGATGATTGTGACACTGCTCAGGCTATTATGTTAGCTTCGATGACTCAGCACTTTCGTCGCCAGAATAAGGACTTGGATCCTTATAATATGATGGCTAGACTGAGAGATCTCCACCGCACCAACAAGCGGATGGAGAGGTACGAGTTGGTGAAGAAACTCTTCCGCGCCCGAATGACTGAAGGCGCATCAGTTGAGGCCCACGGGGCTCAAATGATCGCCGATATTGATGAGTTGGCCAATATGGGAATAGTCTTGGAGGCTGAGCTGACCGTAGATTTGATCTTACAGTCACTTCCTGATTCTTGGAAACAAATCATAATCAACTATAAGTTGATGGACACGGATGACTCTCTTGGAGAGCTGTTATCCATCTTGAAGGAGTCTGAAAAAGAACTCCAAAAAGGGGGCAAGCGCGAGGCGCACTATGCATCGACCTCTCAGAGGCCAAGGGCTGGGCCCAAAGCTACTGGAGGGGTGAGGGAAGAAGAAACATAAGAAAAAGGGTAAAGGCAAGTTGACAAAAGCTTCTGGGAAGCCAAGGGACAAGTCTCAAGATGTCTGCCTCAACTGCGGCAAGAAGGGTCACTGGAAACGTGACTGCCGAATGGGCAAGGGACACAGGGAGGATATCAAGGCAGGCAAGGCACTAGCCTCTGGTATGTTTGTTATTGAGATAAATATGACTACTTCTAGTTTTAAAAACTGGATTTTTGATTCTGGTTGTGCTGCTCATTTATGTACTGATTTGCAGGATCTGCAGAATAGCAGGATGCTGGCTTCAGGGGAGGTTGATCTACGAGTCGGAAATGGAACTCCAGTTGCTGTTTTGGCTGTAGGGACTTTTTGTTTGGAATTGCCCTCGGGGCATGTGCTTAAACTTTTGAACTATTTTTATATACCTAGTTTGACTAGGAATATCATATCTGTATCTTTGTTAACCCAGCATGGGTACACTTTTGTATTTAGAAACACTGGGTGTTATTTATATAAAGATGATGCAGAAATTTGCACTGCTGTTGCAAATAATGGCCTTTATATTTTGAATATAAATGAATCTCCTAAACATAAAATAACAAACAAAAGGCTCAAAAGGAGTAATCTAAAAGATGAAGCTTACATATGGCATTGTCGTCTAGGACACATTAACAAGACTCGCATATCCACACTTTCGAAGAGTGGGTACTTGGATGGATTTGATCCTAATTCATATGATGTCTGCGAATCTTGTCTTTTAGGCAAAATGCCTAAATCACCTTTTAGTGGTAAAGGTGAACGTGCCACAGAACTGTTATCCCTCGTTCATAGCGACGTATGTGGGCCCATGTCTAGCCAGGCTAGAGGTGGATATCATTACTTCGTAACCTTTACGGATGATGCATCGCGTTATGGTTATGTGTATCTAATGAGACACAAGTCGGAAACTTTTGATAAATTCAAAGAGTTTCGACACGAAGTAGAAAAACAAACAGGCAAGAGTATTAAAACATTGCGGTCGGACCGTGGTGGCGAATACTTAAGTTATGAGTTTCAAGATCACTTGAAAGAATTGAATATGGTATTCTTTCACAGTGGACTCCTCCTGTAACACCGCAATTAAACGGTGTGTGTCTGAACGGAGAAACCGTACCTTGTTAGACATGGTAAGGTCATGATGAGTCGCACTGAGCTACCTATATCCTTCTGGGGATACGCATTAAACAGTGCGGTACTTATTTTGAATAAGGTTCCGTCAAAGTCTGTTGAACAGACTCCATATGAGATATGGACAGGGAGGAAACCAGGTTTCTCTTTCCTGAAGATTTGGGGATGCTGGGCATATGTTAAACGTTTGGAAGGTACCAACTAGAACCCAAATCAGATAAATGCCTTTTCGTGGGATATCCTAAGGAAACCAAAGGATATTACTTCTATCACCCACAAGAGAACAAAGTATTTGTTGCTCTACATGCATTTTCCTTGAGAAGGAATTCCTAGATGCAGTGGTAAGTGGGAGGAAAGTGGAGCTCGATGAAAATCGTAGTGATACTGTTCCTGGCAATGAATCAACGACGGAACATAAACAGACCATCCGGGATGAGTCTGTACCACAATCTTCATATACACAAGGACCGCGTAGGTCGGAGAGAGTCAGGACGGTACCTGAGAGGTATGGGTTCCTGATCTCACCTCATGTAGATATTAATCTTATTGAGGATAATGAACCGGCTACGTATGAGGAAGCAATACAGAATATTGATTCCGCTTTATGGCAAGATGCCATGAAGTCCGAGATGGATTCCATGTACGCCAACCAAGTTTGGACACTGGTTGATGCACCAGAAGGCGTAAAGCCTATTGGATGCAGATGGATCTTCAAGAAGAAGACCGACATGGATGGCAACGTGCAAACGTACAAAGCTAGGCTTGTAGCAAAGGGGTATCGTCAACAATATGGTATTGATTATGACGAAACTTTCTCACCCGTTGCCATGATTAAATCCATTCGGATAATGCTTGCAATAGCTGCATATTTCGATTACGAGATATGGCAGATGGACGTTAAAACCGCTTTCCTTAACGGAAACCTTTTGGAGGATGATTATATGCAACAACTGACGGTTTTATCGTACCTAGACTTGCAAACAAGGTTTGTAAGTTAAATCGATCCATTTATGGATTGAAGCAAGCATCACGGTCATGGAATCAGCGTTTTGATGAGATCATAAAAGAATATGATTTCGTACAAAACGCTGATGACCCTTGTGTATACAAGAAGGTTAGTGGGAGAGCACTGACTTTTATTGTCCTTTATGTCGATGACGTATTGCTTATAGGCAATGACATTCCCATGCTAACGTCGGTGAAAGCTTGGCTTTCATTAAAATTCTCCATGAAAGATCTGGGAGAAGCAGCCTTTATTCTGGGAATAAAGATCTACCGGGATAGATCTAGAAAGCTGCTTGGACTCTCCCAGAGTACATATATTGACAAAGTATTGAAGCGATTCAACATGGATCAATCCAAGAATGGATTGATGCCAATGTCACGTGGTATCCTTCTGTCTAAGGACATGTGTCCTAAGACTAAAGAAGAGAGAGATAACATGAGTCAGATACCATTCGCCTCGGCAGTCGGATCGATCATGTATGCCATGATATGTACGCGACCTGATGTGTCATATGCTTTGAGCATGTGATGTCACTTTCAGGCCGATCCAGGTGAAGGTCACTGGATGGCAGTTAAGAATATCCTTAAGTATCTTAGACGAACTAAGGATGCTTTATTAATTTATGGAGGTGGAGAACTTGAGGTGTCTGGGTACACCGATGCAAGTTTCCAAACCGACAAGGACGACTTCAAGTCGCAATCGGGGTACATTTTTTGTTTGAATAACGGAGCAGTGAGCTGGAAATCTTCCAAGCAAGATACTGTTGCCGATTCAACAACAGAAGCGGAGTATATCACTGCGTCGGAAGCAGCAAAGAAGGCAGTTTGGATCTGAAAATTCCTGATCGGATTAGGAGTAGTTCCGTTAGCAGCTGAGCCCGTGCCATTGTATTGTGACAATAACGGGGCTATAGCACAAGCTAAGGAACCAAGGTCTCATCAACGATCCAAGCATGTTCTTTGGCGTTACCATCTGATTCGGGAGATTATACATCGTGGCGATGTAAAAGTCGAGAAGGTCGCATCGGATGACAACATTGCAGATCCGCTGACGAAGGCTGTTCTTCAGGATGTGTTTGAACGACATATACATAGTTCAGGTATTAGATGCTTGAGTGACTGGCTATAGGCCAAGTGGGAGATTGTTAGACATTATGACCCATAGCGTCACTGTTTTGTAAATGATATTGTATTATTGTACAAATCAACTATGTGATAATGAAATTGCCTTTTGCCGTTTTGTAAAATTATTTACTTTGATATATTAATGGCAAAAGTCCATATGATTAGTTCCGTATTGAGATGATATGAGACAGTATCAATATAAAAAGGTTTAATCATTAAATATCCCTAGTCGGAGTATTATCGAGATCGGACATCGATAATGCGGAATAGACTAGTATTGCACTTGTGCTAGTTGTGATGGCACAACGGCATAGTTCTCTATATTTAAGTATTGGATACTTATGCAAGTGCGATAGGAGGTTGTGTTTTACCGATGGTACGGAAAACAGCTTCGCTCTGGATAGACCCCGCGGAATCCCATTGGTAGTATGTCTGCGTGTCTATGGGAGGCCGCATCAGGGTAGGTGTATATGGTCTTAACCTGAGACTTGCATCGCTAGTACTTGCGACAATCGGTAAACTTTGGTTTTGGTGGTTCGGGGCTTTAACCGGTTCTGTGTACGCCTCTTCTGGGTTTATCGAGAATCGTAGTGTACTGGATGTGATGTCAAGATGGAAGTATCACTTCAGACATATGGAGATGATGATCACGTAGGATACAGAACTAGTACTCTATAAAAGGTTGCAACCGTCGGGACAATATGACCAGGTCAGGATTTTCCGATTTAAAGAGACTAGTTGTTTGATGTCCGATATATGTTTCGTACGGGGCAGACACATTTCCAGCCCCAGGCCTAACATGTGATCGTCCGATACTGGATCGATGTACGCGATACTACGGTATACTACGCTTGATAAAGATCTAATATTCCAATAAGAATATTTCTGGAGAATTGGGTAGGCATGGCGCTTTGCTAGAAGCCAACCTTGTCTTGTAAATCGGTAAAAACGTAGTACGAGGTACGTACGTGTTCGGATTATCCAACGACCGTATTTACTGCCAACATATCCGGAGATCTCTTGGGTCGCTTCCTGAAGATTCACCTATGATGTTTGATTCGAACTTTATTAATCTTGGATTAATTACGGAGAAACTTTATCTTGGATAAAATGCCTAATTAGGAGAGATAACGATTAATTTGGAATTAATCGATAAAATAATATATTCGATATATTAAACGAAATTAGATTTCGACGCGGAATTAAAATCGGATTTTAATTCGGGCAAACGAATTAATTTAGAATTAATTCGTTAGCGATGTGAATAGTAATTTCGCTAGGCATAATTATTTAATTTACGTCGCGACGGAAATTCGTTAATTCGGAATTAGCGAAACCGAGCCCGAAAGTGTTTGCGGACACATTCGTATTTTGAAACGAGTGGGACCCGCAAATCACATCGCGAAGTCTCATCACTTGACACGACTAGTTGATGGATGTATCTAGTCACCTTTATTGGATGATACATTGTCACTATTCTCAATGTAAGTAGGTGAGGCCATTTAATGGCTTTTTGGGAGGGAAAACTTTTTCACGTTTTTGGAGGGATATTTACCAAATATTTTTTGGTAATTGTTATCTCATCATTCACGGTTTTTGGAAAACAAGAATGTGAAAAGCAAAGGCATACCAAAAGCCTTCTCTCCCTTTTCTTCTTGCTCACGCCGTGAGCTTCATTTGGGCAAGAAAAATTGTTTTTCATTCTCTCCATTTGCTAGCACAATGAAGGATCAAATGAGGTGTAGGGAAACAACCTTGGAGCTTGGAATACTAAAAGACTTAAAGCTTCTTCTTCATTTCTCCTTGGCCGAAAGTTTCCTCCTTGAAGACTCAAGGATTTTCTTCATCATTTTTCGTCACAAGCTTTGTAAGTATGATTCCGCCAGGCTTCAAGATTTGCATGTATAAATCGTGTGTTTCATTGGCTTATACTTTCTTTGGGACTAATAATAGAAACCTACAAATGCCCACACCAACCTCCATCATAAATAGTGACAACATGTCACTCACAAAAAGTGACTTTGACATCTATCACAAATAAATGACAAGTGATGTGACTCACGATGTGACTTGTGGGCCCCAATTGAATTCAAAATGCGAGTGGGCCAGCAAACACTTCCGGGTTTGGTTTCGCTAATTCCGAATATTGAACGCTTCTTCCTTCGCGACGTAATTAAATAATTATGCCTAGCGAAATTACTATTCACGTCGCTAACGAATTAATTCTAAATTAACTCATTTGCCCGAATTAAAATCTAATTTTAATTCCGCGTCGAAATCCAATTTCGTTTAATATATCGAATATATTATTTTGTCGATTAATTCCAAATTAATTTTTCTCTCTCTTCAAATAGTACTTTATCCAAGATAAAGTGTCTCCGCGATTATTCCCAGATTAATCATGCTCGAATCATACGTCATCGGTGAATCTTCGGGAAGCGACCCAAGAGATCCCTGGATATGTTGGCAGTAAATACGGTCGTCGGACTATCCGAACACGTGCGTACCTGGTACTTCATTTTTACCGATTTACGAGACAAGGTTGGCTTCTAGCAAAACGCCATGCCTACCCAATTATCCAGAAATATTATTAATGGAATATTACGATCTATATCAACGTAGTATACCGTAGTATTGCATATTGCGACCAGTATCGGATGTCACGTGCAAGGCCTGGGGCTGGAATAGTGTATGCCCCGTACGAAACAATATCGGATATCAACAACTAGTCTCTTTGAATCAGATAATCATGACCTTGTTATATTATCCCGATGGTTGCAACACAATAGAGAACAAGTTCTCATCCCTGCGTGAACATCATCTCCATATGTCTGAAGTGATACTTCCGTCTTGACATCACATCCAATACACTACGTCTCAATAAACCCAGAAGAGGCGTACACAGAACCTGTTAAAGCCCTGGACGACCAAAACCAAATTTTACCGATTGTTGCAAGTACTAGCGATGCAAGTCTCAGGTTAAGACCAAATACACCTACCCTGAGCGACTCCCATAGACACATATACTACTACTAATGGGATTCTGCGGGGTCTATCCAGAGCGAAGCTGTTTTCCGTACCATCGGTAAACAACAACCTCCTATCGCACTTGCATAAGTATCCAATACTTAAATATATGAGAACTATGTCGTTATGCCTCGCAACGCGCACAAGTGCAATACTAGTCTATTCCGCATTATTGATGTCCAATCTCGATAATACTACGACTATGGATATTAATGATTAAACCTTCATGGATTGTTACTGTCTCATATCATCTCAATCCGGAATTAATCATAAGGACTTTTACCATTTATATATCAATGTAAATAAATTACAAAATAGTAAAAGGCAATTTCATTACAATATAGTTAATTTTGTACAAAAACACAATCTCTTTTACAAACAGTGACGCTATGGGTCAGAACTGTCCAACAACATCCCACTTGGCCTATAGCCAGTCACTCAAGCATCTAATACCTGAACTATGTACATGTCGCTCAAACTTTTGCTGAGGAATAGCTTTCGTCAGCGGATCTGCTATGTTGTCATCTGATGCGACCTTCTCGACCTTCACATCGCCACGATGTATGATCTCTCGAATCAGATGGAAACTTCAAAGAACATGCTTGGATCGTTGATGAGACCGTGGTTCCTTAGCCTGCGCTATAGCCCCGTTATTGTCACAATACAATGGAATGGGCACAGCTGCTAACGGAACTACTCCTAATCCAATTAGGAATTTTCGGATCCAAACTGCTTCATTTGCTGCTTCAGCTGCAGCAATGTACTCCGGTTCTTTTGTTGAATCGGCAACAGTCTCTTGCTTGGATGATTTCCAGCTCACTGCTCCGTTATTCAAACAAAATATGTAACCGGATTACGACTTGCAGTCTTCTTTGTCGGTTTGGAAACTTGCATCGGTATACCCAGTTACCTCAAGCTCTCCATCTCCATAGATTAAGAAGCATCTTTAGTTCGTCTAAGATACTTAAGGATATTCTTAACGCCATCCAGTGACCTTCACATGGATCGGCCTGATATCGACTACACATGCTCAAAGCATATGAGACATCAGGTCGCGTATATATCATGGCATATATGATCGATCCGACTGCCGAGGTGAACGGTATCCGACTCATGTTGTCTCTCTCATCTTGATTTTTAGGAAACATGTCGTTAGATAGATAGACACCATGTGACACTGGCAACAGTCCTATCTTGGACTGATCCATGTTGAATCTCTCAACACTTTGTCAATGTACGTGATCTGGGAGAGTCCAAGCAGTTTTCTAGATCTATCCCGGTAGATCTTTATTCCCAGAATAAAGGCTGCTTCTCCCAGATCTTTCATGGAGAATTTCAATGAAAGCCAAGCTTTTACCGACGTTAGCATGGGAATGTCATTGCCTATAAGCAATACATCGTCAACAGAAAGGATAATAAAAGTCAGTGCTCTCCCACTAACCTTCTTATATACACAAGGATCATCTTCGTTTTGAATGAAATCATATTCTTTTATGATCTCATCAAAACGTTGGTTCCATGACCGCGATGCTTGCTTCAGTCCATAAATGGACCGATTTAACTTACAAACCTTGTTTGCAAGTCTAGACACGATAAAATCGTCAGGCTGTTGCATATAAAAATCCTCCGAAAGGTTTCCGTTAAGGAAAGCGATTTTAACGTCCATCTGCCATATCTCGTAATCGAAATATGTAGCATTGCAAGCATAATCCAAATGGATTTAATCATGGCAACGGGTGAGAAAGTTTTGTCATAATCAACACCATATCGTTGACGATACCCCTTCGCTACAAGCCTAGCTTTGTACGTTTGTACGTTGCCATCCATGTCGGTCTTCTTCTTGAAGACCCATTTATATCCAATAGGCTTTACGCCTTCTGGTGCATCAACAGTGTCCAAACTTGGTTGGTATACATGGAATCCATTTCGGACTTCATGGCTTCTTGCCATAAAGCGGAATCGATATCTTGTATAGCTTCCTCATACGTAGCTGGTTCATTATCCTTAATGAGATTAATATCTACATGAGGTGAGATCAGAAACCCATACCTCTCAGGTTGTTTCCTGACTCTCTCCGACCTACGCGGTCCTTGTGTAATAGAAGATTGTGGTACAGTCTCATCCCGGATGGACTATTTTTGTTCCGTTGAGGATTCTATGCCAGGAACAGTATCACTCCGATTTTCATCGAGTTCTACTTTCCTCCCACTAACCACTGCATTTAGGAATTCCTTCTCCAGGAAAACCGCATGTGGAGCAACAAATACTTTGTTCTCTCGTGGGTGATAGAAGTAATATCCTTTGGTTTCCCTATGATATCCTACGAATAGGCATTTATCCAATTTGGGTTCAAGTTTGGTACCTTTTAACCGTTTGACGTATGCCCAGCATCCCTAAATCTTCAGGAATGAGAAACCCGGTTTCTTTCCTGTCCATATCTCATATGGTGTCTGTTGTACAGACTTTGACGGAACCTTATTCAAAATAAGAATTGCACTGTTTAATGCATATCCCGAGAAGGAATAGGTAGCTCAGTGTGACTCATCATAGACCTAACCATGTCCAACAAAGTTCTGTTTCTCCGTTCGGACACACCGTTTAATTGCGGTGTTCCAGGAGGAGTCCACTGTGAAAGAATACCATATTCTTTCAAGTAATCTAGAAACTCATTGCTCAAGTATTCGCCACCACGGTCCGACCGTAATGTCTTTATACTCTTGCCGGTCTATTTTTCAATTTCATGTCGAAACTCTTTGAATTTCTCAAAAGTTTCCGACTTGTGTCTCATAAGATACACATAACCATAACGCGATGCATCATCCGTAAAGGTTATGAATTATTCATATCCACCTCTAGCCTGGCTAGACATGGGCCCACACACGTCACTATGAACGAGGGCTAACAGTTCAGTGGCGCGTTCACATTTACCGCTAAAAGGTGATTTAGACATTTTGCCTAATAAGCAAGATTCACAGACGTCATATGAATTTTGATCAAATCCGTCCAAATACCCACTCTTCGAAAGTGTGGATATGCGAGTCTTGTTTATGTGTCCCAGACGACAGTGCCACATATGAGTTTCATCTTTATTACTCATTTTAAGCCTTTTGTTTGTTATATTATATGTCTGAGATTGATTTATATTCAAAATATAAATACCATTATTTGCATCAGCAGTGCAAATTTCAACATCATTTTTATATACAAAACACCCGGTGTTCCTGAATACAAAAGTATACCCACATTGGGTTAACATAGATACAAAAATAATATTCCTAGTCAAACTAGGTACATAATAACAGTCATTAATTTCAAGTACATGCCCCGAAGGCTGTTCTAAAACAAAAGTGCCAACGGCCAAAATGGCGACTAGTGCCCTATTTCCGACGCGTAGATCAATCTCCCCTGAGGCCAGTCTCCTGCTAATCCGCAGATCCTGCACATCAGTACATATGTGAGTAGTACAACCAGAATCAAAAATCCAATTTTTAAAACTAGAAGTAGTCATGTTTATCTCAATAACAAACATACCTAAAGCCAGTGCCTTGCCCGCTTTAATCTCCTTCTGGAGCGCATTGTACTCGCGGCAGTCACGCTTCCAGTGACCCCACTTGCCACACTGGAGGCAAACATCCTGAGATTTGTCCTTAGGCTTCCGAGAAGCCTTTGACGATTTGGCCTTGCCCTTTTTTTATGCTTCTTCTTCTTCACACCTCCAGTCGCCTTGGGCCCAACCCTCGGTGTCTGAGATATCGAAGCAAAGCGCGCCTCGTGCTTGTTGCCCTTAAGCAGCTCCTTTTCAGCTTCATTGAGAATTGACAACAACTCTCCAAGAGTATCATCAGTGTTCATCAGGTTATAGCTTATTATGAACTATTTTCATGTGTCGGGGAGAGATTGCAAGATCATGGCTATAGTAATCTCAGCCTCTAAGACTATCCCCATCTTAGCCAACTCAACTATGTCAGAAATCATCTGTGACACACGGGACTCAACAGACATGCCTTCTGACATACATGAACAAAAGAGCTTCTTCACTAACTCATATGTCTGCGACCTTCGGTTAGATCGGTGAAGATCGTGCGACCTCGCCAACATGTTATAGGGATCCAAGTCCATGTTCTGTCGACGGAAATGTTGAGTCATAGCAGCAAGCATAATTGACTGAGCAGTATCATTATCATCGCTGTGAGTCTTCCAAAGCTCCAGCTCAAGTAATTGATCAGGTTTGGGCTTAGGCCCAAGAGGTCTCTGTATAGTATATAACAGCCTCTCGGCTCCAAGGACAATCCTCATATTCATTTCCCAATCGAAAAAGTTCGTGCCCTTGAAGACATTTTCACCCATGATAATGTCTCGGACATTTCCCTTTCCTGTCATCTTGATTATGATAGTCTAACTATCTAATCAACTATATATGGGTATAGTCTAACTGTTACAAGAAAAATAACGTTATATTAGTCCAACTAATAAAATAATTTTGACGAAATAATATGAAAGCGCGTAAAGCTAAGTATCTGAATGAAATTGCAAATTCAATACTAGCCTCCCACTATTTTTCGGCGAGCCTCTAACCCTCTGTCGAGTACTCGGGAAACCCAGTTTCCTAGTGGGCTAGGATCCCGTTAAATAACACAACTTTGACTTTGGCCAACAAGCTGTATGATATTTAACTAGGTAGATCTCAAAGATCAATTGGATATAATCCAATTCCTAGATCCGGTAGGTGGACATCCAAGTCCGAAACATATGTACAATACATATGCTAATATATCCAATATATTTGCCTAACCTTTTTTCCTCTGAATCAACTAAGCCTTGGCTTTGGCACAACAAGCTTAATGATTCCAGTTAAGCGGGACCCATTAACATGGAAAGCTTCGTAATCAATGTCGATGGACAAGAAGTGATCTTGACTTTGGCCAACAAATCACGACTTGGACAAGACACCGATATGGAACAAAACTCTCATGAATCAAACACATCCGCAATTGAAAAAGGTCTTGACTTTGGCCAACAAACCAATGCCAACTTTGGATCTTGCGTAAGAATCACTCAACGGAAGGAAATAACGCTTAATATGTTTTGAGGGTTTTTCGCGTAAATTGGCAACCAATTTATTATCTTTGTTAAGGTCTCATCATTCACCCTTAAGCATGCATTCTAAAAGCATAATAAGGCGCGGAAAGTAAACTAATAATGATATGCGGATGTATATTTAAACAGATTGTTCCTAGAACAAATCACTCCATTTCCTCTCCCCAGCTAGCACTATTCTACTTCTACCCAATTACATAATACAATAATAGAAACCTCATTATTATTGAGGGGAATTAGGTGAGAAGAGAATACAAAGAAATAATGAGAGATAAGGCTTGACACGCAGGTCCAATTTATAATTCCGAATTTACAATAATTTCTAAAATTGCCATTTCCCTTCTAATCCATCCGATATACGCTATTCATTCATCACATCCATGTATTCATTCAAGCATGTTATTCAATCAAACTAATCAAATTAATTATCTTTGAATATTAGTGATCATCCAATGTTCAAACAATGATTTGATTTGCGCGAGTCCAACTCGTTTGAGAATAAGTACTTAAAGTACGAACTCTTGAATTATATCGAACTACTCGTTAAATCTAATTTAATCTGTATTCAATACTAATTCATGTATTTATTCCAAATTAAATATCTACACTTTTTAATGCGCTTTAACGACTAAAATTCCAAATCTAATCTTATCGGGTCTTAAAGCCCAACTAACATCCAATGTTCGTTTAATTAAAATCTGATGGGCTTTCAATTGATTTTATAAGGCATGGGCTTTGGTCAATATGGGTCAAACCCAATTACCAAACCCAATTGAGGAATCACCCTCATATGCCAAAAAAAACAATTTTACCCCATAAGGCCCAATTAAACTTCTAAAGCCCATTATTACATTGGACTTAATGGAATGATTTAGGCCCAATTTGGATCCAATCCAATGGGCCTAAACCAACTTGGCCCAACCAAGCCCATTATGCCCAAAAATAACAATATCAAGCCCAATTCAAAATCAAGCCCAATTAACCAATTTTAAAATTCCAAATTTTATAACTTAATTAATTAAAGTGTAATACATCAATTAATTAACTAAATAAATATTTCCAAATACAATTTATCAATTAATTAAGTATCCTATTTGTTCAACTGATGTCCAACATTCTTAAATCAAAAATCATCTCATTAAATGCAAGAAAGCTCTCGGCCAAGATAAGGGGTTTTGTCCGATTTCATTTTTCAATCCGATCGAATTACAAATCGACATTTCCTATTCGTTTCAAGTCATCCAATGATCATCAAAACAAAAATACCAAGACTTCAAGGGTAATACAAGATTCGGCCATGCCTCATTTTTGGGGAAAAATTCATCCAATTAGTTTTTCACAAAATTGATCATAAACAACTCAAAGTCATTCATCCATAAGCATGCTCAAACAAGTAATTTATTCAAAATTGGTCAAAATCAATTTACCCAAATTTTACGCTAAAATATTTCATGCTTAAACAAGGCTCCATGATACCATTGTTGGTTTCTATTGATCTCCCAATATCATTTTAAGCCACGAAATTGAATGAATTCTATAAAGAAATGTGGCGGAAACACACTTACAATGATCGGTTTGGATGTGATGCTCAACAAAAACTTTTTCCTCCAAGATGCTCCAAGATTCGGCCAAGGTTGTTTTGTTGATGAAGATGATGAAGCTCCAAGCTTTAAGGATTCCAAGCTCCAAGATTCGGTTCCCTATCACCTTGTATTGATCCTTTGATTGTGCTAGCAAAAGATGAAAGAAAAAATCCAATTTTTCCCTCCAATGGAGCTCACGGTTTCATCAAGAAATGGAGAGAGAGAGAGTTCTGTTTTCTATTCCCTTTTGGCTTCAAAAATCGTATGTGATGAATGAAAAACAATTACCAAAATATTTGGTATTAACTTTCAAAAACTCAACAAGCATGTTGGCTCCAATTTTGGCATTAAATGCCCACACCAACCTCCATCAAAATAGTTACAACATGTCAGTCACAAAAAGTGACTTTGACATCTATCACAAATAATGACAAGTGATGTGACTCACGATGTGACTTGTGGGCCCCACTCGAATTCAAAATGTGAGTGGCCCCGCAAACACTTCCCGGCTCGGTTTCCGCTAATTCCCGAATAACGAACTTCCGTTGCTAACGAATTAATTCAAAATTAACTCGTTTGCCCAAATTAAAATCTAATTTTAATTCCGCGTCGAAATCCATTTCGTTTAATATATCGAATATATTATTTTGTCGATTAACTCCAAATTAATCTTTCTCTCTCTCTCAAATAGTACTTTATCCAAGATAAAGTGTCTCCGCGATTAATCCCAGATTAATCATGCTCGAATCATACATCATCGGTGAATCTTCGGAAGCGACCCAAGAGATCCCTGATATGTTGGCAGTAAATACGGTCATCGGACTATCCGAACACTTGCGTACCTGGTACTTCATTTTTACCGATTTACGAGACAAGGTTGGCTTCTAGCAAAGCGCCATGCCTACCCAATTCTCCATAAATATTCTTAATGGAATATACGATCTATATCAGGCATAGTATACCGTAGTATTGCGTATTGAGAACCAGTATCGGATGTCAAGTGCAAGTCCTGGGGCTGGAATAGTGTCTACCCCGTACGAAGCACATATCGGATATCAAGCAACTAGTCTCTTTGAATCAGATAATCATGACCTTGTCATATTCTCCAGAGCGAACCTGTTTTCCGTACCAAAGGTAAAACACAACCTCCTATCGTACTTGCATAAGTATCCAATACTTAAATATATGAGAACTATGATGTTATTCCCTCACAACGCGCACAAGTGCAATATTAGTCAATTCCGCATTATCGATGTCAAATCTCGATAATACTACGACTAGGGATATTTAATGATTAAACCTTCTTGGATTGATACTGTCTCATATCATCTCAAACAGTGACGCTATGGGTCATAACTGTCCAACACCTAGTGGACAAGTTGTAGTCTCGTGAGGGCTAACAGCGACGATTCCCACAAACGTCAAATGCACACAAAAGCAAAAAAAAAAAAAAATCAAACAAGTTAGTGACTAAACAAGTGAAACTCTTATCCAAGTTAATAGTTGTTTTCTTTCTTTCTAAATTACCAATAAGTAAATTCTCCGATTATTTTTACCATTCTCCATATACACAACCAATAAGGTATTAATCAGCTCATTGTGCCCACAATATTCATAAGTGTAGTTTAAAAGAGAGTAATATTTTGTCCTAAATTATATTAGAATTCACACATTTTTAGCAACAATTTATTTATTTTTTTTTTTTTGCATTTAGAATATCTTCAATCCATGTAGTAGCTTTGGGCCAGTGACTCCCAAGCCAATTGGCTTTAGGGCAATAGTGTTAAGACACCAATTACAGAATTAATTGCTCGGATCTCAAATTATCGTTTTTTTTTATTTAGAACATCTTCAATCCATGTAGCGAGCTTTGGCCAGTGACTCCCAAACCAGTTGGTTTTAGGGCACTAGGTGTTAAAACACCCCTACGGACTTAATTACTCGGATCTCAGATGTTTAATATATTTTTTTATTCCATTGTGTTTTTTAGATGCTTCCTCCAATTAAACTATATCACTGAATATTACAAACTTTTCACTTACAACACATGGCCGTATATTACCATGCATGTTGATAATATCTGTCAACTGAGCATAAGAAGATCCAATTTAGTCAGTATTATGGAGAATTCACAAATTAAATAATTTAAAAGGAAATAAATAAAAATTAACTTGTTATGAAATAGGTTGAGATACGTCTCAGGAGTGGAAATTCCTTACACAACGATTTCAAACACCATTCCACCTGATTAGTCAAGTTAAAAACAAAATATTTTTTTTATTAATTTTGAAAAATTTTGACTAAAAAACCAAGCAAAAACAACAACAAAATAAAAATATGATACTAATCAAATATTCCCCTCCCCAACCTAATTGAGACATTGTCCCCAATGTCTAAAAAGTAGAAGAAGAGTTTAGAAGACAGTACCTGGTTAGCTGAAATTCTACATCTAAAAAAATTAAATGTTATGATCCAGATTTATCCGACACTTCTTACCACGATCATTATCAGACCGTTTTATCTTGGAAATGATAGGGTCAATTTGTGGTTCAAAGGCTAGGATTTGGTTAATTAAATCATGGGGAACTCTAGCAGTAAAGATGATATCTTTTACAGGTTTGGACACGAACCCATTTCTCCGGGCATCATCAAGAAACAACAAAGAAAGTCATAAAATCTATCAACGTTAAACAGTCCAATTGGTTTATGGTGTATGTTCAAGTTCGCCAAGATAGCATTGTAAAAATTTCCTCCATCGTACCCAAGCCATCTGGCAAAGCAACAAAAGCATCAGCACTGTTAATCATTTCAACAAGTTATTCAGACATACCAGGCACGATGCATTCCTCTCCTTTTGATGGTCCTATAAGATTCGCCTCTGCCAAAGGTTTTGGGATGATTCCCAAAACTTGACTACCTCCTTCCTGTACGGCCATTGAAACGCACCCCATTAGTCCAAGATTGCCCCTCCATATACTAGGTGCATATTCCTTACAGCTATGACTCTACCCAATTCCTGTGCTGCCTCAACGAACTCTGGCTTAGAACCAATATTAGTACCGCAAAAATACACAGATGTTTACAACTCATCTTCTTGAAGTTGCTTCCATTTTTTTTTTCAAATTCGGATGTCTTCAAGAGTGCAATAACGAGCTGAATTTAAAGAACCTGAAAAGGGTGAGTAATAATAGCACTAGTACCTGCCAGATAAAAATATTAGCTAAACAATAAAATAAATCTTGAGAGTCAAAATGTCTGGATCCTGTCGGAGAAAATAAAAGAAAATAACAAAAAAAATCACAATTATTAGTTAAAGACAAATAGATAATAATATTTACAAGAAGTAACCGCTTGAATGACATCTATGCGCCTAGGACAAGCTTCCCATCCAATTTTCTTATAAATTGGTATACAGGGTTTTGAAGTTAGATTCCCGAGACTTAATTGTTGTCTTTCTTTTCGAAACTATGTATGTAACATGAGAATTGCATGATACACATATCCACTGAGATGCGTCTCAAGAGTCAATGATATGTCATCTAAAGACTCCTTACTCATGCCATCCCTAATGAATTTAATTTTATTTCATCGCGGTTATCAGACACCATTCCTAAGAACGACAACGAGTATTACATGCCATGCGTGTACATTTATATCAAACACCTAATCTTCTAGCTCTTACTTTCTTTGCATAAGTGCTTTTTCCTAAACCATGCAGATATTAAATAAAAGAGTGAAAAGACTCACCTGCCAATCAGACTCGTGCTTCAATAATCCAACGGATGTCATTATGAATATCTTTGATCATCAAAAGTCTCATGTGTTCATACGAGCTTTGTAGACTTTCATCAAATAGTTTTGTGGGAGAGAAGGAAATTTCTTGTGAAGATTTGTGAGAACGTCTTCCATCATGTCTGTGACTTCACCTATAAAAATTAAACACACAAAATAAAACACTCCAAATCTGAATATATACATAAATTGCATGGTTGCCTCCCTGCTAGCGCTAAGTTTAATGTTGTCAGCTAGACATGACTGCCCGAACATTAGGCTGGATCTGAAAGTGTGTGACACTTTCTTCTTGTTTGCCGAGAGCCATGGAGAAAAGGAAAGTAAAGTGTGGGAAATTTGTGGCAAATTTCTTGAGAGCTAGCACTCCGAGAGACATACGAAGGTGATAGGGAAGTCCACCCATGAGCTTGGAATCATCAACCAAAGTTTGGAGCTTGTTGGACGAAGATTGAAGCTGAAAACAGTGGGCTGTTTCACTGCCACTGCCGTGACTTCTTGTGAGCAGAAAATGGAATTTTTGTTCATTGCCGCGTCGCTCAACCGCTTGATGTGAGTATTCCACAACTTCGTGATGTATTCGCATGTTTATTTCTTGCTTTGTATTCGATCATTGGGACCGTAGAACTCCAACAATGGTATCAGAGCGATTGAAAAGCATGAAATATGACTTATGGCTTAAAATTTGGGTAAAATGTTTTTGAGCATGATTTAATTAAATTGGATGTTTAAGTATGCTTAAAACATGTTTAATTGATGTTTGATTGGATCAATTTCATGAAATTGTGATTCGATCATTTTTTCCCCAAATTCTTAGCTTGGCCGAGAATGGTGCCCTATTTATTGTCTTGGATTTTTTTGATTTTTGATCATTGGATGTTTTGGAAATAAATTGGGAATAATGATTTAATGTTTATTGGATTTGATTGGATTAAAACCAAATTGGACATAAAATCCTCCTAAGAGCCGAGACATATGAAGCATGGTTTGGGTTTGATTTTTGTTAAATTGTGGTGGACATGATTTAATGTTAATGAGCATGATTAATTAGCAAATTTGTGTTTTGGAAATATTGATTTGGGTAATTAATTGTGTTATACACTTTATGTAATTAAATTGTGAAATTGGCTTTTTATAATTTAATTATATTAGGCCTATTTTAGAAATTGGGCTTTTAAAGTTGTTATTGTGCTTATTGGGCTTGGTTGTACTAAGTTAGGTTTAGGCTGAATTGGTTGGATCCAATTGGGCCCAAAACCGCATCCATAAAGCCCAAATGCGACTAATGGACCTTTAAAGTTTAATTGGGCCTAAATTGATTTCTAGGCTTATGGGGTAATTCCCGGATTGGACTTTGGTTATTCGGTTTGACCCGAGTTGACCAAAAGTCCACGCCTTAAGAAATTAATTAAAAGCCCATTGGACTTTAATTAAATTAACATTGGACGTTAATCGGCTTTGAGACCCGTAACGATTAAATTTGGAATTTAAATCGTAAAAAGGTTTATTTATAAAATGTAATATTTAATTTGGAATTAAATAGCGAATTAGTATTAAATACAAATTGAATTGGATTTAATTATGTAGTTTAATTTAATTCAAGAATTCGTACTTTGAGTACTTATTCGCAAACGAGTTTGACTCGAGCAAAATCAAATCGTTGTTTGAACATTGGATGATCACTAATTATCAGATTAATTAATTTGATTAGATTTATTGATAACATGCTTGTGTGAATACATGGTTGCGATGCATGAATAATGTATATCGGATGGATATTAGATGGGTGGGGCAATTTTAGAATTTTTGTAATAAATTTGGAATTTATTAATGGACCTGCTTGTCCAGCCTTATTACCTCCTTACTCTTTGTATTCTCTTCTCACATATTCCCTTCAATGTAAATGAGGTTTCTTTAGAAGTGTAGTGTAACGGGTAGAAGTAAATACTTGTGCTAGCGGGAAGAGGAAGAGAGAGATTTGATATAGGATCATTGTGTAAAGTATCCATCCGCATATCATTATTATTTTATTTATACGCGCTTTATTATGTGTTTAGAATGCATGTTTAAGGGTGTATGATGATGAGACCTTAACAAAGATAATAAATTGGTTGCCAATTTGCACACAAAAAACCCTCGCAAAATATTAAGCGTTTTTCCTTCCATTGAGTGATTCTTACTCAAGATCCGAGACTGGCATTGGCTTGTTGGCCAAAGTCAAGGCCTTTGTCCGTCGAGGATTTGTTTGAATCACGAGAGCTTTGTTCCATATCGGTGTCTTGTCCAAGTTGTGGTTTGTTGGCCAAAGTCAAGACCACTTCTTGTCCATCGACATTGATTACAAGCTTTCCATGGTCAATGGGTCACGCTTGACTGGGATCACTAAGTTTGTTGTGCCAAAGCCAAAGCTTTGTGATTCAGAGGAAAAAGGTTAGGTAATATATTGGATATATTGGCATATATAATATATGTTTCGGACTTGGATGTCCCCCTACTGGATCTAGTAATTGGATGGGATCCAATTGATCTTAGAGATCTACCTAGTTAATTATCATACAATATTTTGTCCAAAGTCAAGATTGTGTGATATTTAACGGGATCCTAGCCCGCTAGGAAACACGGTTTCCCGAGTACTCGACAGAGGGTTAGAGGCTCGCCAAAAATATGGGAGGCAAGAATTGAAGTTGCAATATTCGTTTAATTACTTGCCATACGCGCTCAAAAAAATATCATTCGTCAAATAAATTAAATGTTAGTTGGACTAATATTTAAATCGTTGTTTTAATTAACAGTTGGACTGTATTCAAACTATTCATTTATATTAATTATATAATTGGATTATAATAATCAATATATTTGATTTGATTAATTATAGTTGATTAAATAGTTGGACTATAATAATCATTATAATAAATAGTACCTAAATCGTTGATTAAATAGTTGGACTATTAGAATCAAGATAAAATTGAAAGATTGACATTTAAACATAATCCTAGGGAAAATGTATTTAAATGGTTTAATTTTCAAATTGTGAATTATTTCAAGATAGTCCTGAAAACTAATAAAGTTACTTTATTTGATAAAATAACATATTAGGCCTAAGCCCGGAGTTAAGCAAATAGTAGAGCATAATCTTTGAAGATTTATGTAATGATAACTTTAGTGCTTAATCCATTAAGCTTGTCGTAATAGACTCCTTAATTTCTTAATCAGAACTAAGGATTAGATCCTTAAAGTACGATAATGAAATTGAAGGATCTTTTAGATCTTAGAAGTACTAAAATTGCAATAATAACTCTTGGAGAGTTAATGACTATTCTCAAGGAGACAAAGTCAAAATTTGCAATAAAGACAAGTAGCGCTAGTCGCACCTTACTTCGATATTCCAAACCCTAGGCTAGGCCAAAGACTTCTGGAGTGTGGAAAAGGGCAAAGGCAAAATCACTATAATCTTCTGGAAGATAAATGACATATCCCAAAATGTCTGCCTAAATTATGGCAAACGGGATCGGAAGCGTGACTACCGTTTGACAAAGCATACATGAAGGAATTAAAGACGGTGCAAGGCTCCGACTTTAAATATGTTTGTCATAGTTATGTTCATTACTAGTATTAAAATTGGATTTTAAATACTTAGTGTGGTGCATAAATATATATATTGATGTTCAGAATCTGTTTTGAACAAGATACTGACTATAATTATATCAATCTGCGAATCGGAAACGGGACGAAAGTCGTTGTTTCAACCGTAGATACCTAATTTTAGGAACTACCCTTCGGGTTTGTACTTAAATTAGAAACTGTTATAATTTAACTAGTTTGACTAGAAACATTATCTTTATATCAATGTTTAATCCGTTGCGGATTTACCTTTATATTCTAGAACACTAAAGTGTTTTATTATATAAAGATGATATTGAGATAAACACATTAGATGTGAATAACAGCATTTATATTCTGAATATAAATAAATCTCAAACGTACTAAATGACAAACAAATAGCTCAAACTGATTTGATCAGATAAACTATAAAGTGGCATTGTTGTCTGGGACAAAACTAAACAAGAATCGTATATCCATACTTTTGAAGAGTGGGTACTCGGACTGATTTGATTCTATTCAAATAAAAGTCTACGAATCTAGTTTATTGGGCAAAGTGCCTAAAAAACTATTTACTTGGTAAAAGTGCAAATGCCACTGATCTGTTACCCCTAGTTCATAGTGAAGCAAGTGGGCCCATGTCTAGCTAGGCTAGAGGTGGATATGAATATTTCGTGACCTTTACGGATGTGGCATCGCGTTATGGTTATGTGTTTCTTATGAAACACAAATCGGAAACTTTTAAAGTTTCGACACAAATAGCCAAACAGATCAGCTAAGGTATTAAACTGACACGGTAAGACCGTAACGGAAAATACTTAAGCAATAAGTTTCTAATATACTTGAAGAGTATAGTATTCTTTCAATGAGGACTCCTCCCAGAACACGTCAGTTTGACGATGTGTTCGAACGGATAACCGAATTTTGTTGGACATGATAAGGTTAATCATGAGTCGCTCTGAGCTACCATTTCCTTCAACAGATACACATTAAAAAATGCATAACTTAATTAGAATAAGGTTCCATAAAAATCTGTTTGACAGATTTCATGTTAGATATGAACAGGAAAAGAAACTGGGTTTTCTAATTCCAGAAGATTTTGGAATGCTAGGCATATGTTTGGATGATACCAAACTAAAACCCAAAACGGATAAGTGCCAATTGTAGGTTATCCTAGGGAAACCAAAAGTATAGTACTTATACATCTCACAAGAGAACAATTTAATTGTTGCTCACCATGCGGTTTTCCTAAGAGGAATACCTATATGCAGTAGTAAGTGGGAGGATAGTAAAACTCGATGAAAATCGGAGTAATACTATTCCAGGCACCAGATCCTTAATGGAACATAAATAGTTCATCAAGGATGAAACTATACCTTTAATCTTCGAATACACAAGAACCGCGTATGTCGGAGAGAGTCAGAAAACAACCTGGGGTATGGGTTTCTGATCTCACCTCATAAAGATGTCAATCTTATTAAGGAATACCAACTGACTACGTATGAGGAAGTGATACAAGGTATCGACTCCCTCTTATGGCAAAGTGCCATGATATCCGAAATGGATTCCATGTAAATCAACTATGTTTGGACACTAGTTGATGTACCGCAAGGCATTGTGCCTACTGGTACTATATAAGTCTTCAAGGAAGACATACATGGATGGCAACATACCAACGTACTAAGCTGGCTTGTAGCGAAAAGGTAATATTATCAACATTGTGTCGATTACGATGAAACCTTTTACCTGTTGCCACGGTAAATCCATTTGGATAATGCTTGCTAATGCTGCATGTTTCATTTATGAAATATGACAGCTGAACGGGAAAATCGCTTTCCTGAAAAGGAAACCTTTAGGAGGATGTTTACAATATCCTGACGGTTTTGTCGTACCAAAACTAGCAAACAAGGTTTGCAAGTTATTCGATCCATGTTTGGATTGAAGCAAGATTAGGTTCTTAGAATTATCGTTTTGATGTAATCATAATGGAGTATGATTTAATTCAAAATGAAATGATTTTTGTTTATATAAGGAGGTTAGTGGGAGCGCACTGACAATAAATGTCCTATAAATAATGATAATATATGTCATTTCTTGGAAATGATATTCCCATAAAATCGGTGAAAGCTTGGCTTTCATAAATACCCTCCGAGAACTCGTACATTGAAAAATGTACGCGACCTGGTGTCTCATACGCTTTGAGCATATGGATTCACAGACAGGCCAATCCAAGTGATAGTCACTGGATTGATATTAAGAACATCCATTAGTATCTTAGAGATCTAAGGATGTTGTCTTAATCTATGGAGAAGGAAAACTTGAAGTGACTGGGATCACTACTGCAAGTTTCCCAACCGATAAAACGACTATGAGTCACAAAATGGTACTATACAGTTTGAAATAACGGTACAGTGAGCTGGAAATCTTCCAAGCAAGATACTGTAACCGAATAAACAACAAATGCGGGTTATTGCTGCAGCTGAGGCAGCAATAGAAGCCATTTGGGTCGATAATAAATCTAATTAGATTAGATATAGTTCTTTAGCAGCTGAGCTAGGCTACAGCACATGCTAAAGAATTAATGGTCTCATCAACGATCCAGATAAATTTTCGATATTCATCTGACTCGTTCGGATCATACATCGTGGCGATGTAATGATCGAATAAATCGCATCAGAGGATAATCATGCAAATCCACTGACGAAAGCCTTTTCTCAGCAATTTGAGCCAACCGTACATAGTTCGGGTGGTAGACACTCGAGTGACTGGCTATAGGCCAAGTGGGAGATTGTTGGACAAATATGACTCATAACGTCACTATTTGTACAGATCATGGTGTTGTTGTACAAATTAACTATGTGACAAAGGAGATTGCACTCTTATCATTTGTGATTAGATCACCTAGATGTATAAATGATAGGAGGTCCCTATGATTAGTTCCTGGATTGAGAATTATATGAGACAGTATCAATCCACGAAGGATTAATCATTAAATATCCCTAGTCAGAGTATTATCGAGATCGGACATCGATAAATGTGTAAACGACTAGTATTACACTTGTGCGCATTTGTGAGGGCACAACGGCATAGTTCTCATATATTTGGGTATAAGATACTCATGCAAGTGTAATAGGAGGTGTGTTTTACCGATGGTACGGGAAACAACTTCGCTCTGGATAGACCCCCTCGGAATTCCATTGGTAGTATGACTATGTGTCTATGGAAGTCCGAAATCAGGGTAAGTTTGGTCTTAACCTGAGACTTGCACCGCTAATACTTGCGACAATCAATATGCTTTGGTTTTGGTAGTCCAGGGCTTTAACAGGTTCTGTGTACGCCTCTGCTGGGTATATTGAGAATCATAGTGTGTTGGGTGTGATGTCAAGACGGAAGTATCACTTCAGTCATATGGAGATGATGGTCACGTAGGATACGGTACTAGTACTCTTATGTAACTGCAGTCATCGGGATAAAATGACAAGGTCATGTTTATCCGATTATAGAGACTAGTTACCAGACATCCGACATGTGCTTCGTACGGGGCAGACACAATTCCAGCCCCAGGCCTAGCACGTGATAATCCGATACTGGATCGAAATACGCAATACTACGTATACTACGCCTGATATAGATCTTATATTCCTGTAAGGATATTTCTAGAGAATTGGGTAGTCATGGAGCTTTGCTAGAAGTCCAACCTTGTCTTGTAAATCGGTATAAACGTAGTACTAGGTACTTACGTGTTCGGATAGTCTGACGACCGAATTTACCACCAACATATCCGGGGATCTCATGGGTCGCTTCCCGAAGATTCACCGATGACATATGACTCGCACTTTTAATAATCTGGGATTAATTAGATGAGAGAGAAAATTAATCTGGGATTAATTACGGAGATATTTTATCTATGATAAAATATCATTTAAAGAGAGATAACGATTAATTTGGAATTAATCGATAAATTAATATATTCGATATATTAAACGAAATTGGATTTCGACGCGGAATTAAAATTTGATTTAATTCAGGGAACGAGTTAATTTAGAATTAATTCGTTAGCGACGTGAATATGATTTTGCTAGGCATAATCATTTAATTGCGTCACGACAGAAAAATTGTTAATTTGGAATTAGCGAACCGAGCCCGGGATTGTTTGGGAGCGCATTCGCATTTCGAATTTGAGTGCGGCACGCAAGTCAAATCAAGCGTCAAATCATTAGTCACATCAAGCGTCAAATCACATGTCACTTGGAGTTATGTGACAATTGATTGATTGAGTGATGTGAGTTGATGGAAGTGGTTGGAAAGCTTTTGAAAGCTTGAATGACATATATTAATATTTAATTATTTGGTATATGTTTTGATTTTGGAAATCAAATACCAACTAATACACAACTCTCTCTTCTCTCTTTCTTCATCTCTCATTCACGCCCACTGTGGGCTGTTCTTCACTGGTTTGCCGAGAGCCAATGGAGAAAAGGGAAGCAAAGTGTGGGAAATTTGTGGCAAATTTCTTGAGATCTAGCACTCCGAGAGATATGCGAAGGTGATAGGGAAGTCCACCAATGAGCTTGGAATCATCAACCAAAGCTTGGAGCTTGTTGGATGAAGATTGAAGCCGAAAACAGTGGGCTATTTCACTGCCACTGCCGTGACTTCTTGTGAGCAGAAAATGGAATCTTTGTTCGTGTCGTGTCGCTCAACCGCTCGATGTGAGTATTCCGCAACTCCGTGATGTATTCGCATGTTTATTTCTTGATTTGTATTCTATCATTGGGACCTTAGAACTCCAACATTATGAGAATTACAATATAACATTAACCAAACATAACAAAGTATATGTCTCATCAGCCTGGCTTCGGAGAAGCCCAGTCGAATTTTCAATATTCCAAGCATGTTCAACCAATCATATTGCACGTCTGGCCGGATATATTTTATAAACCAGAATTTCTGAAACTACAACATCTTTGTGGAAGCCTGGACAGACGTTCTTTAAGAAATTAATGTCTGACCAGACTTGATATACTGGTAAATTAGGAGGTCAGGAAACGCATGCATAGCTAATAATAATAATTAAAACAATAAAAATAACAATAGTAATGACATAACAGTAAGTAAATGACTTGTAAGATAGATTAACAATAAAAAGGTAAATAACTGAGCTAATTAGAGTACATGTCTCATCGACCTGGCTTCGAGGATGCTAGACTGGATATAAGGATGTCTGGCCAGACATGAACTGAGTCTGATCGGACATTCTACGTGTACCAGAGAGAAAACATAGAAAAATACATTAAAATGAAACAACATGATAACAATGAAACAACAAGAACTGTAAAACCGACCTTTTGTATAATCATTTCCCAATTTTATGTGGAGTTGTATCCCGAGTGCAGACCATATTACCATCCATTCGGAATCGACTATAGAATTTTTATCCAGGTTTTCATCTTATATTCCAGCATGGAACCACCAAATATGTCCGTATATATTTTTGACTTGTGTACGTCTCACATGATATAAATCAAGTCTGCCGGACATACTATGTTAGGACAATTCTGTAAAATGAGTAGAAATAGCAATAAGGGTGCCCTCAGGTTGTAACATTATGTGTATTTTGCTCGTAAGGAGCCTTTGAAAATTAGACAATTACCGAATCGCTTTCCGTAAGAGGGGAAACTCTAGGGATTTCTCATTATAATTTTCTATCAACTCTCTATTTTGGCCTTTCAACTCACTCGTCTTTTTTACTATATTCTCTATTTTTTCTCCCTTCGTCCCCCAATTCACTCATTTCACAGGCTTTTTATAGGCATAAGCCTTAATAGGATAATAATGACATTAAAAATAAAATAAATCTTGAGGTAAATCCCTTATTAGTTTGCCATAATCTGACTGCTGTATCGGATAACTAGCAGGTATATTATGTCCAGCCGGATTTAGGATTTCCAATATATATATGACCAGCTGTTCATATTTGAAAGAGGTTTGACCAGACATAGGTGTTGTCTGGCTAAATGTTCATGTATGGAGAGGTCTGGCCAAACATAGGTGTTGTCCAGCTGGACTTTGCTGTGTTTTATGTTTTTTATTGAGTTTTTTTCCCTAACAGCATTTAACCTTGCAACTTTATATAAAATTTCAAGTGGTGCCTCTATATCAGACTCATCATCAGACTATGCGTAAAAATTCAATGTTTACAAACATGCTCACCAAGTGTTGGGTCGTGAGTGCTTTGGTCCAAGTGCGAGAATTTGCTCAAGGTTGTGGAGAGTCACGATAAGGTGTGGGTTCTTCAACGAAGACGTAATGAGGGCGTTACATGAATTGGGTGGGGGAGGAGGTGGTATATCATGTGCCGGGTGTATATGCCATCTCTCTCCCAGCAAGCGGGTCCCACACAGTTGTGGGGCCCGCCTGCTGTGAGAGAGATGGCATATACACCCGGCACATAATAATTTTTAGGTGGGGGAGAGTGTCACACCCAACATTTAGGCATATGCGTGACTATTCACCGTGTACAAATGCTCAGCTCATCTTGGTACGGCACACACCTTCCTTGGTGTGCACGGGTAGACATTACAAGAGGATGTACAAGGCTTTTAGGCCCATTTTTCTTAACATTAATAGTGCCCAAATAAGCCCAAACCATGGGGCAACTTGAGGGCCCAAAACATCACATCTACATGTGGTATGCAACTTTGGATTGCAGGCTTATTGGGACTGTTTTGGATAGTTATAGGATTCAGTACTTAGGTCTGATGTGAGATTTTATTTTGTACATAATAAGGGCTAAAGAATAACTTCTCATGAATGTAAATATTCTTAGTTAATTAGGAACATGATTTAGATCTTGTAAGATCTTATTTGCCGTATTAGAGTATGATTTCCATTACTTATTAAGGATTGCTTGTATATGGTAGTTTTCTCTTCTTTTTTAGAGTCGTATTTATTTATGTATTTATTCAAAACCTCATTAAAGGTAATAAAAAATTTATCCAACATGTTCTCTCTCCCTCTCTCTAAACAAAACACACACAAAAAGGCTGCTTGAGCACAAAGTGTTCAAATTCACTGCTCAATGCCTCACAACAAGTTAAGATTGTGACAAAAGGACAAGATGTGCTTCTCAACTCAAGAAGGTTCCTATTGACGTTGGTGCGTCATCTATTAGGAATACTTCTGGTGAGTCGTTCAGTGCTCATCGATTGAACACCTACATGTATATACGAGTCTCCCAAAACTCATGGTTCATTAGAATAAACCTTCGAACATAATCTCGATATATGATATATACTAGTCTCAATGGATTTTACTAACCGACTCGTGTCAGCAAATCTCAACCATGAACTTTATTTGAGAATATACAACAATAAGTGACACCTCCCAATGCCAATTACAAGCCTCGTTGTGACTGTGTAATTGCTATATATTCTCGGAACTTTGTCTAATACATAACATCACTAAACCTCAGTTAGTTTCGATCCAAACTAAAGTAGATTGAATATATATATAGACAAGAAATGTTACCATTAAATGGATAATATTATAGGAAATGTGATTATTTGTATTCATGAATATGTCATAAATACGATATACATTTTCAATTAGAGCATCAACCTCAGCCCCTAATCCATACTATAATAATAATAATTAATTAGTAATTAATAAATTATCATATGATTTTAACTATGATCATGATTTTAACTATGATCATGTTTTTAACTTGCTAACATTTCATGCCGATTACTAAATTAAATAATACAGAATGGAAATACTACTTGATTACAATTATGATTCAAGCACCTAAGTAAACAACTTATTTTGATTTCAATTCACCATTCTAATTCCATGTAATTCTAATTCCAACCTATTTTGATGATTGGTAAATAAATTCACTATTAAAGTATTTTTATTTTTTTCCTCTTCAATGAGTTGCTTGTCCTAAAGCTATAAGTCTTATATTTTTTTTTTATGAAATATGAAATTTATTGATAGTTAAAAAAAAATCATAAGGATGTAAATATATGATCGTATATATTCGAATATAAAATTAGGAAAAACGTATGATTCAAGCCTAATCAGAACCAAGTATGATAATATAGATATATGCACTATACTGATCGAAGTTCAGATCCACACTTAAATTTATTTGCAGCCCTGTTGGTATTATGGAGCCGGTTAATATTTCCAACTTTTATGAAATGGTGACTCCAAAACTTCAGGACCAGAAAAGAATAACATAATATACAAAATAAAATATATGACTATTATAATAAAAAAAACAAATTCATTACAAAACACAATCGAAAAATCTAAAACTTTTACCGTCAAATCTTGCTGGTGGAGTTTCATAAATCATTTGCTTGTTGCTGTAAAATCCCTTATACCTGTATAAGACAAAAATGAATTCAATAAAATACCAATACATATTAAGATCTGAGTGTATTTTAACAACCACTATAAAACTGGAACACATATATAAGATCTAAATAAACGAACTTAACCGAAAAAAAAAATCCAAATCTGATTTAGACAGCATCAGAAAAAGGAAGAAAAAAGAAGAAGAAATAAAAATAAAAGAAAAGAGAAGAAAAGCATGAGGAAATATTTTAAGGGTGAAATATGTTTTTCTAACTACAGTTACATGTAAAGTCAACATTACTTTCATGAAAAATGATAAAATGAATCAAAAAATTACATTTTAATAGCTTATTTCCAACTTCAGGGCACTTGATTACTTTTTTTTTTAAATGAGTATCATTATTCTAAAACCTCTGATCTCGGTTTTACTATCGCACGCAAGCACACATATCGTGCAAGTAATATAGTGACTAAAAGTCGGATATCCTACCCATAGAGACTTATTATTTTTCCTATTAATACTAAAACTAAACCTACTTAACTAGAACTAAACAAATATTTGAGAAAGAGATTTGACTAATTTAATTAACTAAAAAGTAAGTAAACGGCAAATAATAAATTTTTGGAAAACCTTATATGATAGAAGAACGTAGGGTTGTAACTTCACCTAAGAACACAAACAATAGGTTCGAGTACTATTTTTTCAAGCATCTTTCGATGGTCAGGTAGAAATATTTCGATTAAGCCAATTAACTGTATGTTTATGTTAACTAACTTAAACCAATTCCATTAAGATCAAGTTCTAATATTGGCTACGCATGTCCTGTAGGTATATGTCTATCATGCACAAAAATCTATTCAAAAGAATTAGATCACGCGCTATTATTCTCACGGCTAACCCAAATTTCCTCTCTTAAGTTCCCAAGGATTTACCCGACTATTCTATGGTGATCAAGAAATAAGACATGCATTTAAACATAGAGAATAATAAACAACCACATAACAAACCCTAAAGAATAAAAAGATGCCAATTAATTAAACAAGTGTTTAAGATCCATTACAACCCTAAACTAATAATTTAGTTACACATAATATTCAATAAATGCAAACTAATCATTAGTGTAAGATAATAACTCAAAAATATAAAACTAGAGAAGAAAAGACTGAAAGAACTTTCGTTGCAGACGTCAGCTTCAATCTCCAACACCAGTTGAAGCACTCGTTCTTATATTGCTACAAGTATTATTCTATGTGTTTGAAGCTCCAAAAGTATGTTATGAGTCTTCTTTTAGGTTTTGGGATGAACTCATATTTATATAGGAGGTATTGGGAGATTTCCTTATTAAGAAACTGGAGTTCTTCATGCACCAAGAAATTCATCCGTATCGCTATGCGCAAGTCTCGGAGTCGCGATGCTGGCTTGTTTTAATCTGGCATCACGACACGCAACAAATTTTAGGTTTTGCCTCAAAATTACACTACAGAATGTCGCGAGGCCTAAGTCTAAGTCGAGATACCCATGCTGAACTCTGGAATGTGGCTTGATTTTGCTCTGAATTTACTGATTCATCGTTCGTTAAGTCATTTTGAGTCATAATATGATTTTGACCGATAAAACATACCCAAAGCCCATCAAAACATTCATAAAAGTTAAGATACCACACTAATGCAAGATAAATGGGTAGTAAATTAGATATATTGACCATTCATCATACCCTCAAACTTAATATTTTGCTAGTCATCGACCAAAATAAAAAGAAATAAACAAAATAAACAAACTAAAATAAATTAACCTAGCCACTTTCATAGGGATCACGATTGAATTTAGCACATTTAACAAGATTTTAAACCCCTAGAAGGCCATAACGGACGAGTTATAATCTCGCGAGTGCTTATATCGATGACACCCACAAATGACATTCAACACACACATGCAATCACACACAAATGCAAAAATAAAATAACTAAAATATTATGAGTTACGTATAATATTGTCCTCAGAGAATGCGCAGTAACTAAACCAAAAAAATCTTAAAAGTGCTCAATGTAACTCAAGTACAAGTTATTGAATAACTCATCTAAGCTAGACTAACAGTATGTGTGTATAAAGGTCTAGTCACAGTTTAATTCTTGAGTAAGTCAACTCGGTGATTTTGTCTCAAAAATTGAGATCTGATGGTTCAAACTAACATAGATATCTCAAAAGTGTTCGTGTTTTCCTATCTGCGCTCAATATGGTATGATTTTTCTCCATTTTTGACTCACATACCCTTTAAGGTAGCATTTCTCCTTACGTTGTCCCAACACTAGCCCATGAGTAGCTTTACGCTTATCGGTTATATGTGGTCTTTTTTTCTTCAACAATTTTTTCATTCATTTTTTATTCTTTTTTCATTCTTTTTTTAGCCATACCATACATCATAACACTAGTAGAAAGAGACAGATATATAAGCAAATGTTACTGTTTGGATCAAACTCATCAAGTTCAATCTTTCTACAATTCTTACTTTTCGTTGCGTAGAATCATATAATTAATATCCCAAAGATTTTTAAGGATGTCCAATGAACCTATATTTATACCCTCTGGGTGCTAATTTATCTCGTTGCGCAACTCTAACATATGCAGGACAACCCCAAATCTTTAAATATCTAAGACTTGGATTTCTACCGAACCATGTCCAATATGATGTTGTAGAAACAACTTTCGATGGAACTCTATCACGTATGTGGGTAGTAGTAAGTAAAGCATGACCCTAAAGGTAATATGAAAGATCTATATAGCTCACATAAATCGCACCATATCCAATAAAGTATGATTTCTTCACTCAGACACACCATTATGTTGAAGAGTTTTTGGTGGGCTATATAGGGCGAGAATTCAATTCTCCCTTAAATAACTTATGAATTCGTTGCTCATAAATTCACCACTTTGATCTAATCAAAGGCACTTGATGAATTAATGGTTTTTTTTACTACTTCGTATCAGAATATTTTGAACTTGTCAAATGTTTTTGATTTATAGACATATTCATATCTTGACTTATCATCCCTAAAAGTCACGAAGTATGTAGAAATAACATGAGCGACATGATTTAATGGACCACACACGTCGTTGTGTATTAGTTCCAATAAATCTTCAGCACGCTATCTAACACCAAGAAATATGGCCTTTGCCATATTCCGTAGGAAACATGACTCCCTTATCGGATAAGGATCTGAGGTAAGATTTTCAATCAAACCATTCTTAACCAATTTTCATAGACATCTAACACCTATGTGACCCAATTTCATATGCCATGATTCAGTATTATTTAATTCAGATCTATGACTTGTATTTTCCTCTACATTAAAGGCATCTTTATATGTTTCCAAAACATAGTGACCATTAGATAAAGAACGTTATCTTAATCAAATAAACATAGTGACACGCTCAAAAAATGGCCTTTTACTGCCAAGTATAAGAGTGTCGAAGTAATAAAATAACCCAGTAAGTCCGAGGTCGATCCACAGGGAATAGATTTAGTAAAATAGAATGATACGTAGAGCGAACAGAAAATGGTTTGATTTGTTGGAAACTTTTAAGTGAAAATGTAGTAATAAAATGAAATGATGGAGTTGGGGGATCCAATTTTAATATTTCAAATATAGAAATCTCGCTTAATTATAATATATAAATTGTCTTTGTTACCCAATTAATTTATCTCAGGAATTAATTAAGCCAATATATAGAACCAACAATAAAGGCGGTAGTCATTTCTGTCAATAACTAGTCCTGCCAAGGTACTAAGTATGCCAAAAATATAAAACCAGCCATAAAGGCGGTGATACCGTATAAAACTAGAAATATAGGCGGTGATACAGCTTGTCTATAACAAGTCCTACCAAGGTACTCAATTATTCCAAAATCATATAAAACCATCCATATAGGCGGTAGCAAGATAAAACCAGCCATATAGGCGGTGGCAAGATAAAACCAGCCATATAGGCGGTAGCAAGATAAAACCAGCCATATAGGCGGTAACCAATATTGTCAATAATTAATCTAGATCTAAATCAAGTTTTAATCATTATATTACAATTTATTTATTATAATATATTCGAGATTGATCTAAGTTTTCATTATAAAAGCTTCACCCATTACCCCAACGAAAAGAAATTAGCTACTCATTTTGTAATTAAACATACTCGTAATTTTATTAATGAAAGAAAAAGACAATACAAAAAGCTTTAAAAAAATAAACACACAAGACACTCTCTTTTCAAAATCTATAGAGGAATCCGGAAAGAAAGTATGAAAAATTCTTCAGTTGGACGCTTCAATTTATAGGCAAACTTTGGTCGGCGCGTCGCGACGTGAGTGCCACGATGGGGCACATATTGATAGAATAGCACGATCCGCGGTGCCTTCTTCTTATTAGGCACGTCGTGAAGTACCGTCATTTTCGTGTCGCGACGCGGAAGCTGAATTCCCATTTTTGCCCTTTTTCAAGTCTGGTTTGTCCTGTCGAGCTTCCGAGCAGTATTTTACCTATCAAATAACATAAAATAACACAATAAAAACACTCAAAACATAACTTAAAATATTATTTCACAAATGTGTCAATTTAAGGGGATTAGGGAAACTATAAGTGTAAAATGATTGACTTATCGTATAATAAATATGCACTTTTTAATATTTATCACACCCCAACCAGCTTATTATTAGTCCCTAGTAATTCAAGCGGAATCTAAAAGAAAAATTCTTATCTAAGTCAACAATTGTTTTCTTTCTTTCTAAATGATCACATAAATGAATTCTCTTGTACTTTTTACGATTCTTCCATATACTCATAAAACAAGTTATTTAAAATTTTGCCCACAATATCACAAGTATTTGTTGAAAAGAGAATAATATTTTTATCCTAAAATTATGTTAGAGTTTACACATTTTGGCAGTGAAAGTTTATTTATAAACATATCTTCAATCCATGTATCGAACTTTGGGCCAGTGACTCCCAAACCAATTGGTTTTAGGGCACTAGGTGTTAAAACACCCCTATGGACTTAATTGCTCGGATCATAGATAAAAAGTATCCAAAACATATCTTCAATCCATGTATCAAACTTTGGGCCATTGACACCTAAACTAGTTGGTTTTGGGGCATTAGGTGTTAAGACACCCCTACGGACTTAATTGCTCGGATCTCGGATAAAAAGTGTCAGATTCCCTTAAGCTTTCTTTTTAACCCTTGTAACGAGCTTTGGGCCAGTAATTCCCAGACCAGTTGGCCTAAGGGTACTAAACGTTAAGACACCCCTACGAACTTAATTTCTCGAGTTAAAAAGGCAACGAAAATGAAATTATTCAAACTCCATTTTTTCAGATATATATAAATTTCACTGCCTTTAGGTGTTACCTCCAACAGACTGGAGAACTGAATATTACAGAATTTTCACTTACACCCATGATTATATGTTACCATGTTGTTGATAATATCTGTCAGATAAGCATATAAAGATCAAATTTAATCAATGTTATGGTGAATTCACAAATTTAAATGATTCAAAAAGAAAGGAACAACAAATAACTTGTTACGAATTATATTGAGATGCGTCTCAGGAGTGAAAATCCTTACACAGCCACCTCTGAACAATAATTTCACTTGGTTTAGAAAATAAATTTGTTGTTAGTTTGTGTGTATATATATGGATATATATTCTTACACACAAAATAACAACAAAGTAAGAACTCTTTTTTGTTTGAATAAAAACAACAATGAAACATGAAAATTATCTAGTAAACTATCCCCTCCCCCCAACCAAAATGAGACATTGTCCCCAATGTTTAAAGAAAGAGAAGTAGAGTTTAGAAGATATCACCTGGTTATTGTGTAATTGACAAATACAGCTACAACTAAAGATTACAGATTAAGGTCCAGGTTTACTTTGCGATTTTTGCAACAATCGTTACCATACCAGTTCAACTTGGAAAGAATAGAGTCGATTCTTGGTTTATAAGCTAAGAGTTGGTCAATTAAATCATCAGTTTTTCTTGCAGTTAGGAAGATATCTCTTACCGGTTTTGAAATAAACCCATTTCTCATCTTCAAGAAATACAAAAAGAAAATCGAAAAATCCATTAACATTAAACAACCCAATGGGTTTTTGGTGAATATTCAAGTTTGCCCATGATGCAACTGTGAATATTTCTTCCAACATTCCTAGCCCACCTGGTAAAGCAATGAAAGCATCAGCATGATTGATCATTTCAGTGAGTCTTTCAGACATACCTAGGACAATACATTCTTCTCCATTTGATTTTCCGATGATGTTGTCCTCTGTTAAGGATTTTGGAATGATCCTCAAAACTTGACTATACACTAAGTGCATGTTTCTGTTTGCCATAACTCTACCCAGTTCTCTTACAGCCTCACCAAATTCTGGTTTAGTTCTGGAGCTAGTTCCACAAAGCACACAGATATTAGTGAATCGTCATTTTGAAGTTGTCTCCATTTGTGCTATCTCTCTTAGTTAGATGTGTTGAAGAGAGAGAAGTGACGGGCTGAATTTATAGATCCAGAAAATGGTGAGTAATAAATACACTAATACTTACAAAATGTCAATTATAGGAATATAGATCGTGAACAAAAAGGTTAGATACTGTCGGCAAAAAGTAAATAAAAACAATAATTTAAAGTAAAGGAAATCAACGCAATAATTTAAAAAAATATATATACTGGTAGTTGTGATTGTGGCTCACATCTTCCTCTGGTTTTACGTCCAGTAACAGCTTAAATGCCCTCTATGGGTCGGGGATAGGCTTCCCATCCAACTTTCTTATAAATTGGAAAACATGGTATTTTAAAGTCAGATTCCCGAGACTGTATTGTTTTCTTTCTTTTTGAAATTGTGTATGTAACTTGCGAATCTCTCAATGAACATATCCACTAAGATGTGTCTCACGAGTCAATGATATATCATCCAAAGACTCCTTACTCAAGCCATCCATGATGAATTTAATTTTATCTTCGGGATTATCAGACATCATTCCTAAAGAACGACAACGATTGTTGCACGTACAACGTGCACACTTATTACAAACATCTAATTGTTTAGCTCTTCATTTTTAGAATATTTTTTTTCCTAAACCAGACATGTAAGAAATGAAAGAGTCAGACTCACCTGCCAAGCGAACTTTTGCTTCAATTACCCAACGGATATCACTAGGAATACCATGAATCATAAGAAGGCTCATCTTTTCTGTGCGTGCTTTGTAAATTTTTGTCAGAGCATTTTGGGGAAGAGAAGGAAAATGTTTGCGGAGGTTTATGAGAGTTTATTCCATACTTTGGTTTGTAGGGTATCAGTAATTTTAGGAGACTGAAATAACTTTGGTTTGATAGGAAAAAGGTTTCTTTAAATTTTGAGCACTCCAAAAAAGGTTTCAGACGTTGTCCATTTACTTTAAATACATCACTATCCCTAGGATTTTTAATGTCAATAGCCATATATGGGTAAACGTGTTTCACAATGAATGGGCCACTCCATTTAGATTTTAATTTTCCAGGAAATAAATGAAGACGAGAATTATAAAGCAAAACCTTTTGACCAACTTCAAATATTTTTCGTGAAATTCAACTATCATGAAAGGCCTTCGTTTTAGCTTTAAGAATTTTCATGTTCTCATATGAATCATTCCTTAACTCTTCAAGTTCATTTAGTTGCAATTTACATTCATGACCAGTATTTTCAAGATTTGAATTGAATGCGTTAATAGCCCAAAATGCTTTATGTTCAAGGTCTACAGGCAAATGACAAGGTTTTCCATAAATCGGACGATAGGGGGACATTCCCAAAGATGTTTTGAAAGCTGTTCGATATGCTCAGAGTGCATCAGTCAATCGAAGAGACCAATCTTTACGATTTGGGTTAACCATTTTTTCTAAAATTTGTTTAATTCCTCTATTCGCTAATTCAACTTGTCCATTTGTCTGGGAGTGATAGGAGGTGGAAACTTTGTGTGTGACTCCATACTTTTTCATTAAGGACTCAAAGAGTCTATTACAAAAGTGTTTACCTCCATAACTTATGATGGCCCGAGGGATTCCAAATCGACTCAACATGTTTTCGTTTAAAAATTTGATCACAGTTGTGTGATCATTGTTCTGATAAGGAATTGCCTCGACCCATTTTGAGACATAATCGACTACAATTAAAATATATAAGAATCAAAAAGATGGTGGAAATGGGCCAATGAAATCTATCCCCCACAATCAAAGATTTCAACGACAAGGATGAGATTTAAAGGCATCATGTTTCTTTTTGAAATGGATCCCAACTTTTGACAGTTTTCGCAAGTTTTGCAGAAAGTATGTGTATCTTTAAAAATGATGGGCCAATAAAATCCACAATGTAAGATTTTTGCAGCAGTTTCCATAGATGAAAAATGACCTCCACATACTTCTGAATGACAAAACTGAATAATACCACTTATCTCACTGTCCGGTATGCATCTTTTGAAAATCTGATCAGGGCAACATTTAAACAGATATGGATCATCCCAGTAGAATATTTGGACTTCGGTAAAAAATTTCCTCATATCTTGTTGGCTCCAGTCTGGAAGTATCTTTCCTGTTGCAAGAAAATTGACAATATTAGCATACCAAGGCATTGTGTTTATAGAGAATAAAAATTCACCAGGAAAAGAATCATTGATGGGAGTGGTATCAATTAGTGACTCATTTGTGAGTCTCGATAAGTGATATACAACCACGTTCTCTGCCCATTTTTCTTGTCTTTGATTATGAGATTGAATTCTTGAAGCAACAAAATCCACCGTATTAATCTTGGCTTGGCATCCTGTTTAGACGTCAAAAATATAACAGCAGCATGATCAGAGTAAACAACGGTTGAAGAACCGATTAAATATGATCGAAATTTATCCAATGCAAATATTACAACAAATAGTTCTCTTTCTGTGATAGTGTAATTCATTTGTATAATGTTTAAAGTTTTACTTGCGTAATATATTACATGCGGCTTACCTTCCTTTCTCTGTCCTAGCACTGCACCAACTGCATAATCACTAGCATCACACATTAGCTCAAAAGACAAGAACCAATCAGGGGATTGCATAATAGGAGCAAAAGTCAAAAGACTGATAATTGTTTCAAATGATTTTTGACATTCTTTTATCCATTCAAATCTTGCATCTTTTAATAAGAGGTTACATAAGGGTCTGGATATGGTACTAAAGTTCTTAATGAACCTCCTTTAAAATCATGCATGTCCTAAAAAAGAACGAATGTCCCTGACTAATTTTGGTGATGGTAATTTAGAAATTGCCTCTATTTTCGCCTTGTCAACCTCAATACCTTTAGACGACACAACGTGTCCCAAAACAATTCCAGAATTAGTCATGAAATGGCAATTTTCCCAATTTAACACAAGTCTTTTTTCTTCACATATTTTCAAAATATTTTCCAGATTATTCAAGCAATTATCAAATGAATTCCCAAAAACAATTATATCATCAATAAAAACCTCTAAACAGTGTTCAACCATGTCACTAAATATGCTTAACATGCATCGTTGGAATGTTGCAGGTGCATTACAAAGTCCAAAAGGCATTTTCCTGAATGCAAATGTTCCAAAAAGGCATGTGAATGTGGTATTTTCCTGGTCTTCTAAAGTAAAGAGAATCTGATAATAACCTGAGTAACCATCAAGAAAATAATAGTATAAATGTCCAGCTACTCTTTCCAAAATTTGATCAATAAATGGTAAAGGAAAATGATCTTTTCTAGTTGCGTCATTTATTTTTCTATAATCAATGCATATACGCCAACTAGATAAAATGCGAGTTGGGATTAATTCTCCTTTATCATTTTTTACAACAGTAATTCCAGACTTTTTGGGTACAACCTGTGTAGGACTTACCCACTTACTATCAGAAATAGGATAGATAATGCATGCATCAAGAAGTTTAAGGACCTCTGTTTTTACTACTTCTTTCCTGTGAGGGTTTAATCTTCTTTGGGGTTGATGATATGTCCTAGCATTATCTTCTAAATGTATTCGGTGTGTGCAGATTAATGGATTAATACTTTTTATGTCTTTTAAAGTCCATCCAATTGCCAGTTTATGTTCTTTCAACACATTTAAAAGTTTACCTTCTTGATCGCTTGTGAGAGAAGAAGAAATTACCACATGGTAAGTTTGATTATCTTCTAGAAATGAATATTTCAATTCTTCTGGCAAAGTTTAACTCCAAAATTGGGTGCTTCTTTGGGTTTTCCTTCTTCCAATGTTCCCAATTCTTCCAAATTTTAAATATTTCCATCGTCTTCCAATACCTGTATAGAGTCGAGTGAAAAATCATTAGTAATATCCGAATCTATTTGCGCACTTGACTCAATAAAATTAGCAGTAAAAAATTTTGTGGGATCAGATAAACTCCATTGAATATGCTCATCTAAAATAGGTTCAATTGATTCTACGCTTTCGTTTTCATTATCCTCATCATATAGTTGTTTGCACATGTTAAAAATATTTAGCTCTAATGTCATGTTGCCAAAAGAAAGATTCATGATTCCATTTCTGCAATTAATTAAAGCATTAGCTGTTGCTAAAAATGGACGACCAAGTATTACAGGGATTGGCTTATAACTGTCTACCACAGGTTGTGTTTCTAAAACAATAAAATCCACAGGATATATGAATTTATCGATTTCCAATAACACATCTTCCACAATTCCTTTTGGTACTTTAACTGATCTATCGACAAGTAAAAGAGTAGTTGAAGTTGGTTTCATCTCACTGATATTAAGTTGTTGGTAAACCGAAAATGGAAGTAAATTTACACTAGCTCGAAGATCAAGCAAAGCATGTTCAATGTTTTGATTTCCAATAATGCAAGAAATAGTTGGACAACAAGAATTTTGTATTTTAATGCATTATTGGTTGAAAGAATGAAACTTTCCTGTTCAGCTAGAAAAACTTTCTTTCTTACCTGATATTTTCTTTTAACGGTGCACAGATCTTTCAAAAATTTGGCATAAGATGGTATCTGTTGGATGGCATCTAACAAAGGAATATTGACCTTTACCTGTTTGAATATTTCATAAATTTCTGCGGAATGGTTCAATTTCTTTGTTTTTAATGCTTGAGGGAATGGAGGTGTATGTGACAAATTATTATTATCAACGATTGGTAATGGTTCATCAACCCCTTCCTTACCCTATGAATTTGTTTTATTCTCAGCATTACAAGGTTCAAGAATAGGTCTGTGGATGTCCTTACCACTACGAAGAGTAATAACATATTTGACTTGGTCTAAGTGTTGATTTCCAGAACTACCCTCGTGAGAATTTAAATGACTCTTGGGATTTGACTGTGGTTATACAGAAAACTTTCCTTTCTCATTAATGGTTAATGCAGATATAATTTTAGCAAAGGTTTCTCTTAAATCATTGATCGTTTGTGCATTTTGGTTATTGACGGCTTCCTATTTTTTTCATGAATGCATTTAAGGTATCCTCTATGGTTTTCCTAGGTGGTGGGACATATGGTGCATAATTCTTGGAATTTTGGAAATTTTGGTGAACCTAGGGAGGTTTTTGTGAGGATTGTGCTTGGTTATCATTCCTCTAATTGAAGTTTGGATGGTTTCTCCAACCATAATTGTAGGTTTGTGAGTATGGGTTTGGATTTGGTCTGTTGAATGTGTTTATTGAACTGACTTGGTCATGGAGATATTCTTTCAGGGTTGGTAAGGATGGGTAAACTTCTGTGACATGTTCATTTGAACTACAGATTTGATATATGACTTCCTGAACTGACTTGACATGATCACTGTTCCCCGTTTCTAAAGCCTCAATTTTTTTAGACAGAGATACATACTTGGCAACAAAGTCATAGTCTTCCTTAAGGTTAAACATACCCTTACAATATGGTTGTGATTTCACAGATGACTTATAGGTACCAATTTTATCCCATTGTTGTGTATTCTCCGCTATGTGCTCTAGGTAATCTAGTGCATCTTCGGGATTTTTGTCCCTGAACTCACCGTTACACATCATCCTCACTACTTATCTACCTTAGGGTGTTAAACCCTCGTAGAAGTGGGCAACTAGCCTCCATGTTTCAAACCCCGTGATGTGGACAAATGTTTAACATCTCTTTATACCTCTCCCAATATTGGTAAAGTGTTTCCCCCGACTCTTGTGTGAATGTTGTGATTCTTCTCTTAAAGGAATTTGTCATGTGAGGGGGAAGAAATTTTTAAGAAACTGCTCTTGTAAATCATCAAATATTCTAATAGATATTGACCTAAGGTTTTGTAGCCAAATTTTATCTTTCTCCTTTAAAAAAAAGGGAAAAAACTTTAACCGAATTATATTCACACTACAATTTTGGTCTGTGCAAGTGTTACATAACTCTTCGAACTCTCATAGTTACTGATAAGGGTTTTCTGATTCTAGACCGTGGAATGTGGGTAAAAGATTGGTGACACTCGATTTAAAATTGAAATGTGATGCTTCTGGAGGAAAAACAATGCAAGATGATGATCTTGTCCTAGTGGGATTCATGAATTGTCTGAGTGTCCTAGGATGATTAGGATCTCCATGCTGAGACACGTTTTCTTCCTGATTAACGGGGTTTTCAACTCGGGCAGGTGGATTTTCAATTTGGTTTTCAGCCATTTTGACGAACGATGAATGTGATGGAGATTTTCTGTATAGTCTTCCCCTGGATGATCGAGACCAGTGTCTCATGCAACCTAAAAAACAAAAAAAAAATACAATATTTTGAAAAAGGAAATAAATGACAAGATAAAAAAAATGAAACTACAAAAATAAGAAAAAGAAAGAGAAATAGAAAAATTATTCTATCTACTAAATAATGATTCCCCGGCAACGACGCCAAAAACTTGACACGCTCAAAAAGTGGTCTTTTACTCCCGAGTATAAGAGTGTCGAAGTAATAAATTACGTGGTAAGTCCGTGGTTGATCCACAGGAAATAGATTTAGTAAAATAGAATGATAAGTAGAGCGAACAGAAAATGGTTTGATTTGTTGGATTTGTTGGAAACTTTTAAGTGAAAATGTAGTAATAAAATGAAATGCTGGAGTTGGGGGATACACTTTTATTATTTCAAATCTAGAAATCTCGTTTAATTATAATATATAAATATCATTGTTACCCAATTAATTTATCTCAGGAATTAATTATGCCAATATATAGAACCATCAATAAAGGCGGTAGTCATTTCTGTAAGAAACTAGCCCTGCCAAGGTACTAAGTATGCCAAAAACATAAAATCAGCCATAAAGGCGGTGATACCATATAAAATCAGCCATATAGGTGGTGATACCATTTGTCTATAAAAAGTCCTACCAATGTACTCAATTATGCCAAAATCGTATAAAACCATCCATATATGTGGTATCAAGATAAAACCAGCCATATAGGCGGTAGCAAGATAAAACCAGCCATATAGGCGGTAGCAAGATAAAACCAACCATATAGGCGGTAACCAATATTGTCAATAATTAATCTAGATCTAAATCAAGTTTTAATCATTAGATTACAATTTATTTATTATAATGTATGCAAGATTTATCTAAGTTTTCATTATAAAAGCTTCACACATTACCCGGCGAAAAAAAATTAGCTACTCATTTTGTAATTAAACTACTCATAATTTTATTACTGATAGAAAAAGACAATACAAAAAGTTTTAAATAAATAAATACACAAGACACTCTCTCTCCAAATTCTAAAAAGGAATCTGGAAATAAAGTATAAAAATTCCTTCTGCTGGACGCTTCAATTTATAGGCAAAATTCGGTCGGCGCATCGCGACGCGGGTGCCACGATGGGGACATGTGTTGAGACAATAGCACGATCCGCGGTGTCTTCGTCTTATTAGGCGCGTCGCGACGCAGAAGCTGAATTTTCGTTTTTACCATTTTCCATG
>SKCR01045826.1:0-44706 GCA_019454045.1 Zanthoxylum bungeanum
CATTGAAGAAAGACTGCGTCGAGCCGTTTCCAGAGGGCGAGATCAGCAGCTTTCGTCACCTTGTAAGATGCGAGTTCCGTTGCTTCGATGAGAGGGATAATATGCTCAAGCACCGAATGCACTTGTGCTTGAACCTTAAAGAGGGTTCCCCATTCGTGATATTGGCCGGTTTCCATGTCTAACGTGATCGAGATTATAGATTTCACATTTGTGACTGTGAGAGCAGAATAGAAGTTCTTGTCAGCTATTGTAGGGCAATCGAGAAAATAGAGAAGAGGAAAGAAGAGGGAAGGCGACGGCTAGGTTAAGAAGAAGATGAAGGTAACCTTACTGATACCATGTAGGATAATGATTTCCTTGATTATATTCATGACCAATCGGTCAATATATACAAAAGTTATATGCCTAACAATATGCGTAATCAAAGGCTAAATATAAGGAAACTAATTAAGCTAATTATACATTGCTTAATATACAAGGCTATACTAATATAAACATAATCTATCAATTTCCATGTTGTGAACTCTGGATATAATTGTAAGATTTGGTCCAATAAATCGAATATTGATGGTTTGAAATCGAAATTGAATCGGAAGGAATCAAGAGGTTATGGTTTGAACAATCGATTCAGAATCTTACGGTTCAAATCGAAGCCATAACACTAACCGTTGGGCTTTTTGTGGCAGAGAGCTAATATTATATATTTTAAATTTATTTTCCTAGTATATTAAAATATAAAATGTCTAAATTACTCTCAATAATATTAATAAAACAGCTAGTTTTAAAAGCAATTTAGGCATCACAAAATCAAAAATCTATAAATAAGGGCCAAATTTCATTTTCTTAACACATCATCAATTCTCTCCATTATCTCATTCCAATTCTCTAATTCTCTCATTTTCAATTCTCCAATATTTAGAAAAAAAAATGGCAGGCTCATCTGAAAACACCATGTCTAATATCTCATCACAAGAAAACAACCAAAGTGCAGATACACGAAGAAGATAAGTTAAGCATTGACCTTCTAATATTTTCAAAATTCATTTTCATTTAGTCGACACTGAAAATGAAGGTCTAAAAGCAATATGCAACTAATGTGGTGTATCTTACAAATTTATTAACGGCTATGGTTTAAAATATTTGCAATGTCACATGAATCCTATTAAGGATGCACTTAATTATATTTGGTCATATTCTCATTTTTTGGAGAGAATGAGCCAGATTTTATAAATTAAATGATGTCAAATCAATTAAATTTCAATAGCATGTGTCGATGATTGGACTCAAGCTGATCTAAGGCAATAAGAAGATGCCCCTAATGATTTTGAAGATTTGTTCGACAATTACGGATGCGGAACGAGAACTGGAGCTTAAGGATCGACAATATGAACAAATAATGATGATGAGTAAATAATTATAATTGGGTTAACTATATTAAAAATATAATGAGAACTACATGAGCTTTAATTTCGCTCACCCCAAGAGGATACATAAGTAGCTTAAATTTTTATAAATTTAAGTTCAAGCTCTTTATTTTATTTTTAATTTAATGTAACAAAATTCATATTTATATTTATTTAGTAATATCCAATTTCTATTTTTTAAAATTAATTTTTCATTCAAAAACAAAATTAATTTGAACCGGAACCGTCTAGTCCGGTTCTGGTCTATTTACGCAAATGGTAAATCTTTTGTGTCGAAATACAATATCGACGCTAAAGGTCGTAACTTTTGCGTTGAATTTAGTTTCGACGCTAAGGGTTTCTGACAACCCACCCGACAATCCCATTACCTTTAGCGTTGAAAATAAATTTTTATGCTAAAAGTTTAATATTTAGCGTCGAATTTTACATCTTCGACGCTAAAGGGTCGTTAAAATCTCAAAACCACTAACACTTCTTTCTCCTATACTATTTCTCTTCTCTGCAAGTTTTACTCAGAATTTTCCTGCACATTTTCAACAAAACTCTAACTTTTCCACAAGGTAATTTTTATTCCATCTCTCTTTATTTTTCCTTATATTTGAATCACTCTCACTTGATCAATTTAAGTTTAATCTCTCTAAAAATTAAGATTTTAATTTTGGAAATTATCTTTATTACATACATTTTGGTAGTTAGTTAATTTATTGTTAGTTGATTATGATGCATATATGTGAATAAGATTAGTTTGTTTTATCATTAATTAAATAATTATGTGTATGCTTAAATTAATAAATAATTAATTGGTGATGTTGATGAGTTTAATATAATGTTTAATAATTATAAATTTTTTATATAAAAATAAATATATAATTTTTTATAATATCTAATAATTATAAAAATAAATATAATGTCTAATAATTATATTTTATTTTTATTAATAAAAAATTATCTTTATTTATACATTGTGTTAGTTAGTTAATCTGTTGTTAGTTGATTATGATGCATATATAAGATTAGTTTGTTTTGTAATTAATTAATTAATTAATAAATTAATTAATTATATGTATGCTTAAATAAATAATTAATGTCTTGGTGTTGTTGATAAGTTTAATATAATGTCTAATAATTATATTTTTATATGAAGGTATTTTGCTGAAATGGATAGAAATTTGATGAGCTCGGTGGATAGATTGAGTGTTGAATACCGTAATGGAGTTTTATTAGTTCATGGAATCGACAAAGCAACACATTGATACAGAAGGTCGTGTTCGGTATCCATATACAAATTGTTTGAATAGTAAAAGGAAATGGTTAGGTGAAGTTGAGAATCATTTATAAGTGCCGGGAATATCACCAACTTACCGTGCATGGATTTATCATGATGAGCAATATAATTCTCAATCACGGTTTATTGATTCTAGTGAAGGGATTAGTAGTTACAATCAACCTGCAAACGATGAGATAACCGATGCTTTGCGCGACTTACAAGGTCCATAAGTCGGTCATAGTGTTGGCTGTGATATATCAGTGTTAGATGGAAATTATCAAAATTTATTTAGTCAATTACTTAAAGAGGCACATAAAATACCATTTGCATGTGTTGGGAAGTTGATTTTGAATTTCATTGTGAAACTATTGTACATTAAAGTGATGAACATAATGACCAATAAAAGTATTGATATGATGCAAGACTTACTTAGCCAAATGTTACCGGTTGGCAGCGAATTGCCTAAGTCGTATTACGAGGCAAAGAAAATATTGCGTGATCTCGGAATGCGGTATGAATCCATTGATGCTTGTAAGTATGACTGTGTATTATTTCGTGTCGAGTATATGAATCACGTGAATATTATCCAATCTGTGATAAAAATCGATATAGAGTCACAAGGATTTTATAACAAAACTCCTGAAATCGATATTTGACGAACATGAGGATTTGGATGCTCCACAACACAAACTTGATTATATTGAGGAGAAAGACTAGACATTCTTACGTGAGCTTTGGTCGAGCGAGAAATACTAGGTAATTTTTAAAATAATACGAAACTAGTAATTCTCCTAGTTTTTGTTACTTACAATGTTGTTAAATGCAGAATAAATGTCACGCAAATGCGAAGAATCTTAGTCACTCGCGTTTCAACCATCGTGGAGGCTCCAAGCCATTTTCCAAACATCGTGCCGAACATTCTGAGGTAAATATAGCCATAAACTATTTTTTAATATTTCATTAAGTTTACTAATAATAACAATCATTTTATGATTTTTTTTCAGAGTGACACAGGTGAGGTGCAATCATTTCTGGAGTTTTTCTAAGTGACGTACTACAATGATAAGAAGAAATGGATCAATGAAGAAATCGAACGTTGCTATGTAAGTTTAAGTATTTAAAATAAATTAAATATATTTTTAAATTTAATTTTTTCTTTTCAAGTTCGAACATTAACTTCAATTTTTTCTTAAACAAAAAGAAATGATGGAGGTCCAGCGACAAGCTTAGGAGACAGGGTCCAACTCAATACCAGATGAGGAGTTATCGCAATTGGTTTTCAAGAACCAGAAAGCGTACAACGTCGGACTTGAAACTCGTAAGAAGCCGACGTCATCTAGACGCACTGTTGTTTCTTCTCCTACTGACCCGTGCCTTCGAGAATAGCTAGCCAACACAAAGGAAAAGTTGGACAATATCAAAGAAGAGCTGGACAGTACCAAGAAAAGAGTTGAAGAAGACCAATGAGAAGTTATTGCAGGTCGAAGAGGACAACCAGAGGAAAATGAAGGAGTTCGACCAGCAGATGAGGACTTTCAAGCAAATGCTGGAGGCCTCACTCGGCCAGACTGCTTCGGGCTCGATTGTCCCTCCATCACAGCAACGGTAATTTTTATTTTCATTGGTATAAACATTCACAACATCAATGATTGTTAATAGACTATGCATTTATTTTATTTAATAATTTTTAATTATAATTATAATTTATTTTAATTTATAATAACAACAATAATTATTAGAACAAAAATAATTATAGTATTATTCGGTAAATTTATTTGTTTTATAATAATATTTTTCAAAATAAAAAATCGAATGTTTTAAAGTAAAAGTACCTTAAATAATAAATTTCTTATATTCGACGCTAAAAGTAATAAAATAATATTTATATTTTAATATTTTATATCTTTTAGCGTAAAAAAATATTCGTCTCCAAAATATGTTATTTAGCTTCGAAAATATTCGTCGCCAAATACACCATTTAGCGTCGAAAAATAACATTTTTCGTCGAAAAGTTTGGGACGTAAAGTGTTCATTATTTTAGCGTCGATATATTTTGATGCTAAAGACCTTATTTTTTGTAGTGTCTATAAGTTCATTTTATTATATTTCTTCTTCTTCATAAGTTAGATATTTTTTTTGAAAGACCAAATACAAATATATCAAAATTCAAAAAATATATATATATCAAAAAATATATAAGTATCTTTATTTTATTGGTTTATTGTACTTTGGATGTGGAAAAGTCTTTTTCCCTAAGCAAATTGCATCTCGCATGTTTCAATCGATGCAAAATCACAAGAGAACTTGTCTAATCCCTCAAGTCACTTAAAAAAAAAAAAATTTCCACAACAAAATCTAGAAGCTAAGCTTAGAATTTTCAATGGCAACGGAAAACATGCAACGGTTGGCATTTCATATATTAACGTGACTCCATACAAGGAATGGGGCTGTAAGTATAATTATGTTTCGATCTTATTGTCTTTTACATCTATTGCAAAGATCAAACGGAGTATAAATCAACTTGAATAAATGATCAATGAAAATTCCCATGTTGTGAACTCCGGAGATAATGGTAAGATTTGGTCCAAATAATCGGATATTGTCAGTTTTGGCCGTTCAGGAATTGACCCAATAACATGGCCTCTCATGATTTTATTTTTAACATGAGTCGAAGCCCATCAAAATGCCCCTAACTAATTGATGAGACACAACACTTATAAGACTATCCTCAATACCTCTTCCAAGTATTGTGGGATAAACCCGACTAACGTTCCGATTTTGAACCGAAATTGAATCGGAAGGAACCGATAAGTTCTGGTTCCAACAATCGAACCAGAACCTTACGGGTCAAATGAATCGTAAGGTTCCACTATTCCAACCTAAACCGTAACACTAGCCATTGGGCTTTTTGTGGGTGGGAGTCAATGTTATATTTTTAATTTATTTTCTTAATATATTAAAATATAAAATACCTAAATTACCCTACATAACATTAATAAAATGGATAATTTTAGGGGCAATTTAGGCATCACAAAATTAACGCAAAAATCTATAAATAAGGGCCAAATTTCATTTTCTCAACACATCAATAATTGTCTCATGCTCAATTCTCTCATTCCAATTCTCCAATTATCTCATTTTCAATTCTCCAATTGTTTTAATTTTACAATTATCCAATATTTAGAAAAAAATGATAAGCTTATTAGAAAATACCATGTCTAATGTCTCATCCCAAGAGTCTCTTGTGAGCAAAACAGATTTCAGTTCCGGTTCCGCATGGTACCTGAACCTACCAGGAAAAAATCGGTTTCGAACTAAGTGGAATCAGAACCTACCCAATTAAATAGGATACCTTATTATTCGGTTCCAATTCGATTCCGGTCCGATTTTGAATTATCCTATTTTTAAATATTTAATGAAACTAAATTTTGATACGAGTCCGTAGGAAAAAACGGGGACCAAATCGGAGTCCGGAAGCTTAAGAACGAAGAAAATAAAGTTTTAGTACTCATCAGCCCTCGGTGTCGCGACGCGGAAGTTGGGAGTTTCAACGCTCCCCTACAGTTCGAGGCAAGTACGTGAGCTGCCTTGGCAAGAGAGAGGCCAAAGTGTCGATACATGAAGAAGAGAAATTAAGTTTTTATTTTCTGATATTTTCAAAATTCATTTTCATTTAGTCGACACTGAAAATGAAAGTACAAGAGTAATATGCAACTACTGTGATGTATCTTACAAATTTATTGGCAGCTATGGTTTAAAATATTCACAATGTCACATTGATCATATTAAGGATGTACTTAATTATATTTGGTCATATTCTCATGTTATGAGAGAATGAACCAAGTTTTGTAAATTAAAAGGTGTTAAAACAATTAAATTTTCACGAGATGTTTTAACTCGTTGGAATTCAACAGCATGTGTCATTGATTGGATTCGAGCTGATCTAAGGAAAAAAGAAGAAACACCCGATGATTTTGAAGACTTGTTCAACAATTACGAAAGCGGAACTAGAACTGGAGTTGAAGGATCAACAACATGAACAATTAATGATGATGAGTAAATAATTATAATTGGGTAAACTATATTTAAAATGTAATGGGAACTACACGAGCTTTGATTTCTCACCCCAAGAGTATCGTAGGCAGCTTAAGTTTTTATAAATTTAAATTTAATTTTTTTAATTTATTTTTATTTTAATGTAACAAAATTGAAATTAATATTTTTATTATATTTATTTGGTGATATCTCATTTCTATTTAATTAAAATTAATTTTCATTTTTTTAAAAAATTAATTTGAATCGAAACCGTCTGGTCCGATTTCTGTCCGGTTCATGGTTCCACAATAGTGGGATACTCTAATAATTTAATGTACATAATATTATTGTTTATTTATAAAAAGATTGTTTCTGCAACCTGTAAATATTATTGTTTATTTATAAATAGATTGTTTCTTCAACCTGTAAGTTAATTTTATTTGTTTCTTCTTCTTCTTCTTCTTCTTCTTCTTCTTCATAAGATAATTGTAAGATTTGGTCCAATTAATTGAAAATTGTCAATTTTGGCAGTTTAGGAATTGACCCAATAACCTCGTTTCTCATGATTTTATTTTTGACATGAGCCGAAGCCCATTAAAAATGCCTCTAACTAGTTGATGAGACACAACACTTGTAAGACTATCATCAATATCTCTTCAAAGCAATGTGAGATAGACCCGACTAAGGTTCTGGTTTGAAACCGAAACTGAATCAGAAGGAACTGAGAGGTTTCGGTTTCAACAATTGAACCAGAACGGTAACAATATCCGTTGGGCTTTTTGTGGGAGGGAGCCAATATTATATTTTTTAATTTGTTTTCTTAATATATTAAAAAGTAAAATGTCTAAATTACCCTCAATAACATTAATAAAACGACTAATTTTATGGATAATTTAGGCATCACAAAGTTAACTCAAAATTCTATAAATATGGGCCAAATTTCATTTTCTCAACATACCACCAATTCTGTCAATTTTCTCATTCTCAATTCTCCAATTCTCTCATTCTAATTCTCCAATTTTCTCATTTTCAATTCTCCAATTCTCTCATTCTAATTCTCCAATTTTCTCATTTTCAATTCTCCAATTATTTTAATTTTGTAATTCTCCAATATTTAGAAAAAAATGGCAAGCTCATATGAAAACACCATGTCTAATGTCTTATCCCAAGAGAGCCGTCAAAGTGTCGGTACACAAAAAAGAGAAGTTAAGTATTGATTTTCTGATATTTTCAAAATTCATTTTCAATTTATCGACACTGAAAATGAAGTTCGAAGAGTAATATGCAACTATTGTAGTCTATCTTATAAATTTACTGGCTGCTATGGTTTAAAATATTTACAATGTCACATTGTTCATATTAATGATGTACTTAATTATATTTGGTCATATTATTATGTTAGGAGAGAATGAGTCAAGTTTTGTAAATTAAATGATGTTAAAACAACTAAATTTCACGAGATGTTCCAACTTGTTGGAATTCAACAGCATGTGTTGATGATTAAACTCGAACTGAACTAAGGCAACAAGAAGATTCATCCGATGATTTTAAAAACTTGTTTGACAATTACGGAAGCGGAATGAAAACTGAAGCTGAAGGATCAATGGTAGGAACTACTTAAATAATTGAAATTGGGTTAACTATATTAAAAATATAATGAACTACGCGAGTTTTGATTTCTCTCACCCCAAATGATACGTAAGCAATTTAAGTTTTTATAAATTTAAGTTGAAGTTCTTTATTTTATTTTTAATTTAATGTAACAAAATTGAAATTAATAATTTTTTTATTATATTTATTTGGTAATATCCTATTTCAATTTTTCTAAAATTAATCTTCATTTTTTAAAAAATTAATTTGAACTGGGAAAGTATGGTCTGGTTCCGGTCTGATTAACGTACGATTCCATAATAGTAGAATCGTGAACTGTGTTGACGGGTGATTTTCATCCTAGTGGCAGTTTTAAGATAATCCTCCCGAGACAACCCTCATTCAACCTTGAATTTGTTTGGTTGTGATAGTCCAAAAGCAAATGCAGCAAAAAGGCAAGAAAAACACAAAGATCGACAAAAAATATTTAACTTGGTTCGGCGGAGCAAGTCCAGCCTACGTCCACGGGCACAAAGTGGGGGGGGGGGGGGAGGGAGTTACTTTTATTGCCAAAACGAGCTCGGCCGACCTATTTATGGACGGAACTGAAGAAAACCGAGCTGTTTGTTTGTGGTATTTTTACAAGTCATGTTATCTTTGAATTGTTTCTTACAAGTAATGCTCAAATGAAAATTTTCTTAACCCTTATAAATGAGATCAGCCTTCCCTTTTATACTAATGAATACACGACATTGTTCTCATATCTTTATGACGTCAACGCTGCAGATTTCCGGTGATTTGACATGCTTTCTCCCCCAACTGACTCGCCGAAAATAAAGTCTACCCTCTGATTTTCCGTCACATCACACCGTAAAAGTACACTGTCATACTTTATCATTAATGATGACAGCCTGTAAGATCTCTAGTACGAAACTAGATTTCAGAAGGAAAAGTCCAAACTATCCTGGTCATGTGTCGGTCACCAAGAGGTCGACTAATAGAATTGTCAAACCCTCCGACTGCTCCCGCCTCGACCCATAATATCCGAGCTCATCAACCTATCCTAGGAGGAAACATAACCCCAAACCGAGCTACCGGACTAATGTGGTCGGCCTCGGCTTTGATGTTGTCGGCCTTTGAATTTTTCACCGCGTTGTGTCTTATGGTCAGTCAGATCCGGGAAACAATGTATGGACTCTCTTACTATCCGAGAACTGACTAATACCTCCGAACATCTTACCCTCATAAAATGGGAAATTCCATCTCTGCCCTCACCGAACTGTTCGAATACCTTGGTTGCAGAAATCCCCATCAATATCTGTCTTCTAGTTCTCAGTTCCAATGAGTGTACGAGTTGGTAATGTGAACTATAAAATTGGAAGTGTGTTGATCAGTCAGTGGGTGGTCGGCCTTAGAAACCATGTAGAAAGCTTCTTTGGTGCCAAATCAGGTCGTCTCTGGTATCTTAATATGCTACGTCCTCACACCGATGATAGACACTCGGTGGGACATAACCCGACCCCAAGGTGAAGAAATAGATATCAACGGCTGAACGAATCCAGCCCCAAGCTGGTGGTACATAATAGCCTCGGCGGAACGAATCCAGCCCCGAGCTGGTGGTACATAATAGCCTCGGCGGAACGAATCCAGCCCCGAACTGGCGGAACATAATAACCTTGGCGGAACGAATCTAACCCCGAGCTGGTGGAACATAATAACCTCGGCGGAACGAATCCAGCCCCGAGCTGGTGGAACATGGGAGACTTAATCACGAGGGAATAAATTTCAACCTCTGAGGCTCCATGGATCCCGGCGCGGGCGTCCCCTTACCGGACATCAGCAAAACCAAAGATGAGAATAAAACAAGGTTAGCACAATAGAGGTGACTTAGCACATACTCCACGCAGACCCGGAAAGATAACAACTCGGGTGCCCCAAGACAGCATCCTACCTGGTGCCTCCCAAAACACAATTCTGAATCTTACAATTCAGTGTCCCGGCTAGCCGGGCTACAGATCGGTGAGCGGCCGAGACCCTGAGGGTAAAAACCTGCTTATGCTGGGCGGCTCTGGAGTCTGTAAGCGTTATGAGGGAATAAACCTCATCATGCTATGCTTCTCCTAATCTAAGGCGGTCAGACAGATACCCCATGGGGGAAAAAGACACCCCGTGTGCACCATCCCTGGGTGGTTCTCAACGGGACTCACTAGCCAACCCGCAGGGGAAGAAACCTCCATGGGTCTAGTTTACCCGAGACCACAATGGTCATGGAGGCCATTTGGCCGTCCCCATGCCATGTGCTCCGATGGTTCTCAACGAGATTTACCAGCCAACTCGTAGGGGAAAAAACCTCCATGGGTTTGGTTTACCTGAGCTACTCCTAAAAAATGTGAGTCATGGGGTAATAACGCTCCGGCCTCGGGGGTTTGATAATGACACCCGGGATTGGCGTGCCGCGAGGGGTTCGTGCATTTCCTACATGTACCTCATCCCTTGATGCGTTCTGGATCCTCAAAGGTCTTTGATAATGACACCCGGGGGTTTGAACTGGCTGTAACTAATTACTCCCTCTGGAGACCTCGGATGATAGATTTTTTACATTGCAAAGATCTGTTTGATGTCATCGAGATGAAGGGAGTGAAACCAGAATCTATTAAAGACTATGACTGGAACAAACCCAATAATATAACTCTGGGTCAAATTAGGCAGTGGATCGGCCATAATGTCTTCCACCACGTAGCACATGATACAGATACTTATGAAATGTGGAGGAAATTGGATGACATGTTACATGCCAAAACAGCTCTAAATAAAGCCCTAATCATGAGGCGTTTGGTGAACCTGAAGCTACGGAGTGGAACTTCCGTTGCAGAACACACCAACGAGTTCCAAATTTATCCAAACATATTCGTAATATCATATATAAATAATAACTATCATTAAAATCAAAACACTTAATTCTACGCAAAAACCAACTTTCACCAAAAACTTACATATTCTATCGGATGGATCAAACTCGTTCCGTTTTACTCGGATTATACCAAATGCACATATTCAATATACTAATACTCAATCAATTCAATTTATATCATTACTCTACTCTACGAAGCTACTATATACATATGAATATTTAACTATAAACTTGAAATTTACGGATTTACACCGAGAGGTCTTACCGAGATTTTGAGATCATATACGAACTCCAAACGATCCCACGAACGTGCTGGAATCGACGAAATTTTGATCAGAGTTATTGCTCATCGTGGGTCACTATTTATCTGAATCTTCCTTCCTAGAGTTACGTGCAACCGTGCACAGAACGGAAAATCTGTCACCTTCAACTTGTAGTACCCTTTGAGATCTTCGATTTGACGGGTGGCTCAGGCCGTGAAACGAAGTGAGGAGTAAGGATTGACAAACCCACTCTGCGTGTTTTTCGACGTCTTGGGGGCTACCGCTGGCCACCACAAAGTGCGGGGGGTGGCCGGCGCACCCCCTTGCTGGTCGCGTTGGCCGGCGATGGCCGGTAGGGCGCCGACGTGACCAGTTGAATCCCAAAACGTGAAATGAGTCTAGGGAGTCGAATTGGGGATTTAAGGAAATTATAAGAATTTTACAATTTCTAGAAACTCTAGGTTTATATAGAAAAGTTTCGGAAATTACCACTAGGCCACCACGAATTTTCACTTTAGTCCTTCTTCATGGACCATTTCGGTAATTCTCAAAATTGAGGCCCTTCATGTGAGAATTTCAAAAAGTGTTCAACATGAAAGTTGTTCGTTTCGAAAAACTGAGTCTGATGGTTGAAGAATTAACTCAATTGGAGTTCGTTTGCTATCTCGATAGCCGAGATAAGATACTTTTACGCATATAACGATAAAATCAGAAATCGCGTAACCGGTTCTCGAGACCATGCGTTTTCCAACGTGATGAATCTTCACTTTAAAATATTCAGATCTATTTTCTAACACAAAAACTCCGATATTTGATTACCATCATGTTCCAAGTCCTTATCTTTAATTCGGAAATCTTCCGACACTATTCCCAAAAACTCGGGATATTACAGGTTTGTAACTGAACCGAACCGGTGGACACCTCTAATGTAGGATATTGTAATAATTTAATGTACACAATCTTTTTTTTTTTTTTTTTTTGAAAACGAGATTATTTCCACGACCTGTAAGTTAATTTTATTATATTTATTCGTCTTCTTAATAAAGCTAGATATTGTCTTTGAAAGACCAAATAAAAATAGATCAAAATTCATGTAGAACTATAACGACATTGTTATATTTCATATCGTAAAAGATTACAATAAATGATCTCAAGGTACATAGACAATAATAGATTAAGAAGAATAAGTCGTTTGGCAATTCATATTATCAATGAATCAGGAATAGTTAAATAACAAAATAGGTTGTGCTAAAAAATTTAAATCGAAAAAACTGAATCAAAGAATTAGTTTAATTTTTAATTAAAAAATTGAATCGATCCGAATTAATTAAATAATTAAATTTTGTTGAAATTTTAAGTCAAATTATATTATTTTGTTATTTTATATTTTATGTTTGTTATATTATTCATTTGTTTGGTATTTTGAGATAATTAATTTCATGAAATGTTTATAATTCTTTTTTATTTTCCTACAATTTAAATAAATGATGATTCTATTTCATGAAGAGTTTATATTAATTAGTGTAGTTGTGATAATTAACAGTCACTTACGTTTCAACCATCGTGAATCTAAGCCACTTTCCCAATGTAAAATTTTTGAATAAATGCCAAATTGAATAGTGTTACCCGTTTTTAATTTTTTTTTTTTTTTATTGTTATGGTTTAAAAAATAAACCAACTATGAATCTAACTGAATTGATAATTAGAAATAACTAAAATAAAATTCAAAGAAAAAACCGAATAATTTCTTTTTAAAAATTGGATAATTATAAATTTTTTTATAATTATACCAGGTGGACCACGCACAAGTCTAAAGAAACTATTTTACATTCACCCCACTTCCAATTAAAAGCCAATAATAATATTGCTTCCCTTTTTTAAGAGTAATTAGCAAAATAGCCAGCTTTTATCGTTTTAAGATTATAGCAAAATGATTCATAATAATAAAATACACCCTTAAAAGATTTATAGTGATGAAAATAATTTTTTTCTACGAAACTTCAAGACCTGTCTAATCCTCTTGAGTCACTTCACAGATTTTCTCCACAACAAATTTTGGAGCAAAATCACAAATATTGCATGGAATTTGAACATGTCAAGAAAATCAAATAATTAAGTGTTGCTATTTCCAGAAATCTTCCAAAATTTGTAAGAAGGGCGTTGCTAGCCTACCCTCGGGTATATGATACCCAAGGGTTGTCCGCATAAAAAAAAAAAAAGAGAGAGAGAGAGAATAACTGGTTGTAACAACCGGTTGCAACCAATTACTCAAAAAAAAATTAAAAAATTTATTTTTTTATTAAATAAATTATAAAATATTGATAAAAATAAAATAATATAAAAAATTTATTGTATGTCTTTGCTAGCTAAAAATTTATTTTTATAAAATATTGATAAAAATAAGAAATATAAAAATTTTATTGCATATTTATTGGTGAAAGTTGCAAGTGTAATGGTAGAAGTTACATATTCCATGGTCATAGTTACATGTGCGATTTTCAAGGCAGATGCAATTGCATGTTATTGCTAAAATTTCAAGTCCAATGGTTTCATGTTGCATGTTTATTGTTAAAGGTTTCATATTTGAAATATTGCATATTTATTGGTGAAAATTGCAAGTGTAATGGTAGAAGTTGCATATTCAATGGTCATAGTTACATGTGCGATTTTCGAGGCAGATGTAATTGCATGTTATTGCTAAAATTTCAAGTCCAATGGTTTCATGTTGCATGTTATTGCTAAAGGTTTCATATTTGAAATATTGCATATTTATTGGTGAAAGTTGCAAGTTGATGAGTGGTATTTATATAACTATTTCCCACTCATTTAACATAATATTTTGTATAGTTTCTCGGGTTTTTGAACGTTTTGATTTGTTTTATTGTTATTTTACAGATAAATAAAGTTTGAAAAGCACTGGAAGTAATTTGGGGTTAAAACAGTGAAATTGATGAAAAAGGGCATTTTTGTAATTTTACCGGCGTCGCAACACCAAGACCTTCAGCGTCGCGACGCCTAAAGTGCGCCGGTCATGCTAACATGCGCCAAGGGACACGTGTCAGAATATGAGAAATTGGACTTGCTAACGTGCGCCGGATCTTGCTAACGTGAGCCGACCTTGCTAACGTGCACCCTACCACATGTCATCATCATATAAGATCAACTAAAATGCGTCGTGTGCCACGTGTCACAATCCTATTGGACCAAACATACCGCGTGCCACGTGTCGCCTTATCATTGGACCGAATCACCGACGAATAACATGCTGCCACGTGTCAAGCTCTCATTGGACCGATCCTTACCGCGTGCCACGTGTCAGATTCTCATTGCACTGTTTCACCGCGTGACACGTGTCATCACCAGATTACACCGACGAAACGCGCGTGGTCAAATCGCGTAGACCAAATCCGCGTGCCAGCGTCGCGACGCTGGGAGGTTGGGCGTCGCGACGCCAGCCCCAACTTTTGCCTATAAATTCAGTTCAGTTTCATTTCATTTGGTGTGCTTTCCTTGGGATTGTTTCCCTGATTTCATAGGAAGCATCTAGTTTTGTAATATTAAAATTATGTATTTTTATTTTTAGATTTTATTACAGTTTTTTTTATTTACTTTTATGTTTTGTAGTTAAAATTTTCACTGGGGTATAAGGTGAAACATTTAATATAATTATCTAGGTAAATCTCACTTAATTATAATTTATAAATTATAATTTAACCGGATTAATTAATGTCAGACTCTATATGGTCGGTCTAAATATAAATTACTTTACCACCTATATGGCTGGTCTTTATGTGACAGATAATTACCGCCTATATGACTGTTGTAATTGGACTAAATGGATTACCGCCTATATGGCTGGTTTTAAATGTTTAATATTATTAATTCCTGAGAAAGCAGAACAGAAAATAATTTATATATTATAATAAGTGAAATTCTTAGATAAGAAATATTAAATGTGAATCCTTAAACCCCAGCATTTTATTTTTATTCTAGGGAAGTGATGAAACACAATATCCACACTTAATAATTGATTTTCTTTTTATGGGTAATTCTTTAGATTGTTTATCGAGTCTTAAGCTTAATGCTTCTTGTTGTCTGATCACCAATAAGATTGATTTGGTAAACTTGAAATGAACTAGACATAGAGATTTTAGGTTTTAGCCTTAGATTCAATAGCTCACGATCTTCCTTGAGGATAGATAACCCTTTAATAGATTTCCTTACAGGATAGGAATATACATGTCGGGCGTGAGTAGCCATAATTGGAACTTGGTCTTAAAAAATCCAGGTAATTTGGTTGACATATGAATATGGTTCAATTGGGTTATACTGGGTATTTGTGTCTGACCATCGGAAGAGGCTTTTGCATATCATTGTGTTCCAGGTTAGCAAATTAATTTATTACACATAGATAATAGAGTCAATTCATCTTTTTAATAATATTGTGTGGAGTCATGACCCTAGATCATTGAGTCTTTTATTTTATTTTCCTTAGTATTTTCTTTTGAGTCTATTTTTATTTTACTTAGCAAATCCACATTCAACCAACAAAAGCAATTATTCTCTTCTCCCTATAATTAGATACCTGCAAATAAATAGATTCAACAATTAATAACAACAGTAGGAATTAAGTCATCGTGGGATCGATATTTTTATACTATTTGAACGATACGTGCGCTTGCGTTATACGCGTGTAAATGCACCGGTCACAAGTGTAATGGTAGAAGTTGCATATTCAATGGTCATAGTTACATGTGCGATTTTCGAGGCAGATGCAATTACATGTTGTTAAGACCAGAAATTGTCCTAGTGTAGCGATGCAGAACGCTTAGCATAGCGATACGAATTGGGAATTTTCCCAGATACATTTATGGAATGGTACGCGTTGAGACGCGCAAGGCTCTGCGTCGCGACGCGTACTGGAAATTTTCCCAAATATGTTTCTAGAATGGTTTGCGTCGTGATACGTGACCAAAAATTTCCCCAAATCAGTCTTAAATAATTCCAGCTTCACCCTAGCGTGTGAGAGGCCACCCTATGATCCCCATATCAGTTCATGTATACATCTTACACCCTATAAGAGTGCTTGAGTGGATAAATTTAGTTTTATTCGGAATATATTCCCCAATCCATTTTCTAATCAAAGTTATCAATTATAGATCATTGCAAGAACCATAGTTTTCTTCAGCAAGTGAGTAATGCCAACTAGATTCCAAATCTTTGAGTGGACACTTTCCTTTTAAGTTGATTTTCATTATGTTATTTTTCATATCAGACTTATTTTTATGTATTTAGGACGTTAGCCGATTTTATCACAATTATTTCATGAAATAGTATGTTTTAGCAAGTGTTTTAGAAAAAGTAATTTCAAACGCTTGAGATTTATAATTTTCGAGGCATGGGGAAAAACCCACCTCAGTATGTAACTTAATTCAGATATGAAATTGACGAAGAGAACATTTGCACATGTAGAGGACTGGGGGGACGGCGATATGTAACGCCCTCGGATCCTAAATTCAGAGCTTGGAGGGTAGTATAGATCCGCAGCCCAAGTTCTAATTCAGTGGCTTGGGGGACGACGATACGTAACTCCCCAAGACCACTAGTTTCGGGGATAGATAGTTGCATGCTTTGAGGGACAGTGATACGTAATGTCCCAATGTCATGGACTTTCACTCCTGAGTTAGGAGTATGAGGGGAAGGCGATACGTAACGCCCTCATACATCACATTTTTCAGAGATAGATAACATGTTTTTAGAAAATAGTTTTCAGAGATAAGCTTTGTAACATCCCCAGTACGGAAATGTTATCGGCAAACAATAGATCCCACTGTCGCCGAAGCCTCTGACTTATGCAATAGAACACTTACACTTATCTTATTACCTTGTAATCTTTTAATCAGCCACACATGCAAAGTTAAAAACATAAATAAACTTAAATGCAAGATCATGAAACCAAATATTTGCATATATACATGTTTGAGAGTGTATAAAGTATATATAGTATATGTAAATCATCAAATACATGTATGTGATATGGCAAAATGACATCATAGAGATCGAAATTCTATATGAATACAGATCTGGAAATATGGATATATGACTAGTGACTGCAGCGTAACACTTGTCCTCGAGCTGGGCCTCCAAAAAAAGCATGTGGCTCACCAACAGACAGATCCTACAAAAGAACTGGGAAGTGGTGGGGGTGAGTCCTCAGGATCTCAGTGAGTGGAGCTACAATAACAAGAAACTAAATCAGTACAACTGTTTAAAGCCATTTATTATTAAAGTATTTTTGAAAATCCTTGCTTAAAAACTAGTTCTTTACTTAAAACTTAAGAAAACCCTTTTCTAAAACATTTTATGTATAAAAATCTGATACTGAAGAAAACCTGACACATGGGGGCGTTACGTATCGCTGTCCCCCCACACGCCTAACTAGTGTTCTTGGGGCGTTGCGTATTGCCGTCCCCCTAAGCCACTGAACTAGAGCTGGTAGTGTTAATACATGCTACCACCTAACCCTGAAACTAGGGTCTATGGGTGTTACGTATCGCCGTCTCCTTAGCCCTGAACTACGTGTGCACACGTTCTCTGTCTGTCAATTCCATAAGTCAGAGCTGAGGTGGGTTTTTCTCCCATGCCTCGAAAATCAAAAAAACTCAAGCTTTTAAATTCTTAAGTTTCACAAATTTTTCTTTTTTTTTTATAAGAAATAACTGATAATTTAATAAGGCTAACGCCCTAAGCATTTTAAAAATAATAAATAAATCTAAATCAATAACAAGTGAATATAAATCAACTAGAAAGAAAAACACCCACTCACAGATTTGAAGTCTGGTCAAGTCTCTTTCATGTCGCTGGGGGAGAAGGCCGCTTCTGATGTGTGTGGAAAAAACAGGGTCAGAATCATAAGCTATAAAATAAGGTTCAAAATTAAATTAAGTTCCTTAATATAGTTGAATTACTCCATTAGAATATCTTATATTCCTTGAGTGAAATGTAAAATAAGATTTTAAACCCTTAGTCACGCATCGCGATTTCAGTAGAAAGAGAAAAAAATTCTGAATTTTCGGATACGTATCGCGACGCTGGTCCAGCTGCGTTGCGGCGCAACTTCATCATCCCAAATCCAGGCTTTTGCCTCTTTCGCATCGCGACACAAAGCGTGGCGCATTGCGACGCATCACCGTTTCCAAAACTAGATTGTGTTTCTTCACTGGTTAACCCCAAATTTCATTTCACACAAACACAAGCAAATACAATCATCTAAATATCATTATGTCATACGTTTAACATCTCAACACCCTCCAAAACTCCTAATCTTTACACAATGCTCTCATTCAAATTGAAAATCAAAGTTCCCTAAACATGATTTTCTAATCTCAACACCCATCAATAATCACAATATTAACCATCCTCATCATACTCCTAACACCCAAACTCCAAAACTCACAACTTAAGATTTGGGTTAAAAGCTTCTTACCTCTTTTCAATCTTCTTCTTCCTTAATAACGCTCTTTGATCCCTTTCTTTTTTCTTCTTGAGTTTAATTGGATGGACTACCCTTGATAAGCTTCAATTTCTTTTGCCAAGAAAATTGCAAACTTTCTCTCTTTCTCTCTCTCTATCTCACGACCATATCCAAAACGTGAAGCATTTTCTTCTCTTTTTGTTGTTTTGTTTTATTTTTATTCTCACCATTACTTAATCAAATTCTAGAAAAGACTAGATAATTTAGTTTGTTGGACATTGGGCTTCCTTTCGTTTATTTCTTTTAAAATTTGTCGGGCCTTACTAGAAAACAAAGGAAATTTGGGCTAAAATTAAATCAAGTTAGACTAACTTAGGCCTATAATTAAATAGTTATCTATTGTCTCTAAGTTGATCCTGGAAATTATTTACTAGCTCGGAAAAAGAAAATCTCTTGCGTCCTTAGCCGAACCAAAAAAAATATTTGGGGTCATTACAAGCTTTTAGAAACAGTTTTCAAAAACATATATTTCAGAAATAGTTTTCGGAACAGATCTTTCATATACATGTATTTAGAACCAGATTTTCAAAAGCAGATTTCAGAAATAGATTCCAAAGGAAATTTGTCAAAAATAACAATTTTTTTAAGAGATTTTCAAAAAGGTTTCTAGAAAGAGAATTGCTTTCAGGAAAAAAAAATTTCAGAAAAGATTCGAATTGATTTCTAAAACATGAGTTTCTTAAAGTATTTCAGTTTTCATTCTAAAAACCGTCCACTCACTTAGATCGTTCAAATGGTCTAACCCCCCACTCTCAATTTCTCTGTTTTGTAAGTATTCCCGGATGACGAGCTCAAGAGGATGGATACTGATAGCAGTCATAAAGGGTTTGGTCCACCAGGTCGAGTCAAAGTTCAGTTCAGTCAGTGTTAGAGAATGTTATGTAGCATATAGTTTGCTTAGTAAAGAATATGCATGTAAATAGTTATAAGTGTTTATTCCTAAAGTTGTGATGTATAGTGAATTTGAGTATTTAGTTAGAAAATCGTTATGCATTCATGAGGTTGAGTTGGGCATCGGTCTCATGCATAAGTTTATACATGAGATAAGTTTAATATTGTTAGAAAGTCAGAGGCTCGGGAGAATAAAACTGTTGATGAGTGGTAAATGTATCACTATTTCCCACTCATTTAACCTAATATTTTGTATAGTTTCTTGAGTTTTGTGAATATTTTGATGTGTTTTGTGTTATTTTGTAAATAAATAAAGTTTCAGGACTCTCTGGAATGAAATCTGGGCAAAAACAGTGAAAAATGGACAAAAAGGACAAAACTATCTTTTGGACATCGCGACACGAAGCTCTTCTACGTCGCGACCGCTAACGTGGGCCGATTCTTGCTAAAATGAGCCAATCATGCTAATGTGCACCGGACACGTGTCATCATCACATACTGCCGACAATCAACATCGCCACGTCAGCATAATAATTAGTTAATCATTCAGCCATGACACGTGTCATAATCTCTGGAAGATACGGGACACGTGGCAACAATCCACGGGCGTCACGACGCGGGGGGAAAAATTTCCCTATAAATTCAGGCCGAATTCCAGAATTTGATTCATATTTTCTACTATGTAATTCCTTAAGAATACTAAGAACATTGTAACTTGTTTGTTTATTTACAGCTTTCAGTAATTAATTTCCGCATTTTCTCTTCTTTTCTTTACTTTTCAGTCTTTACTTTCTGCAATTTACTTTTACGCAACAATACTTTTCTTTATTTACTTTTCAGTAATGAGGAGATAACTCCCCATGCTGGGGTAAAAGGTAAAGCTTTTATTACTAATATTTAGATTAATCTCCCTTAATTTTAATATATAAACTATTTAAAACCTGACTTAATGAGGATACCACCTTATTTGTCGGTTGGACTTAATGAAATTGGTTTTAACCTGACTAAACTGGATACTGCCTGATTGGTCAGTTGATAATTAATTATTAATTTGACTTAATCAGGATACCGCCTATATGGCTGGTTGGTAATATCATGCAAAGTTAATATATTATATTAATAGAGATATCTAAAATAATAGTGATAAAAGTGGATCTTTTAACTCCCAGCATTTTTTTTTATTGTAATTTTACATTTTTAATTTCCAGCATTTACTTTTCCGCATTTACTTTTCAGCATTTACTTTATGTCTTTTATTTTATTTAAGCATTTACTAGCAGTAAATATGTGTCGTAGCTAAGCCCGTTATCCGGGGTTATGATGAATTCCAATATCACCGGTTTATAAGGGGTTATTTCATAGTTTGGTAATATAAAGGTTTACTTATTAAGTCTTAAGCTTAATGCTTCTTGTTAACTGGCCACTAATAAGATTGATCTGGTAAACTTAAAATAAACTTGACAAATGAATTTTAGGTTTCAGCCTTAGAATTAATAGCCCACGATCTTCCTTGAGGATAAATAATCATTTAATAGATTTCCTTACATGATAGACATATACTTGCCGGGTAGGGGTAGCCATAATTGGAACTTAATCTTAATGGATTCATGTAACTTGGTTAATATAGACATATGATTAATTGGGTTATACTGGGTATTTGCATCTGACAATCGACAGTGGCGTTTGCATAATTTCGTGTTCCATGTTAGTAAACCAATATATTGCACAAACATTCATTAACCACTTCATCTTTTAAAGATATTGGAAGGATTCACAACCATGGATAGTTTAATATGAATTTTCTCAATCTACTTTCAAGTGATTATCCACTCAAACAATCAATCCATTAGATACTCGTAAAAATTTGACTTCATAAATTAATAGCTTAGGTATTAATTCCTCTTGGGATCGATACTTTTTATACTACTTGAACGATACGTGCGCTTGCGTTATACGCGTGTGATTACGCCGGTCAAGTTTTTGGCGTGTTGCCGGGGACTTATTTATCTTTCACTATTAGTTTTGGGTTAGATACCTTTACTTGTGTCTAATTTCTTTTTACTTATTATTTTTGTTTTCTTATTTTTCAGGTTCTCAGACACTACATGAGACGAACCAGAAGCTTTGAAATCTGACTGCTTGACCCAGAGATTGAAAGAACCATCAGACAATTGAGAAGGGAAAGGCGAGAAGGCCAAGAAGCACTAATCAACATGGAACCTGAACCTTTGGAGGTTGCACCACCAATTACCATTCGAGAAAGAACTATTCCGGTGGTTGATGACTTCATTTCCTATATTGTACTTCCTCCCTTCAAGCAAATGTGTGTGACATCAAAACATGCATTTAGATGATTCAGCAATCAGTTCAGTTTGGGGGGAATGCAACTGAAGATCCTAATGTCCACATCAGCAACTTCTTAGAAGTTTACGACACTTTAAACTACAACCGAGCGACTGAAGAAGCAATGAGACTGCATGTTTTCCCATATTCCTTGAAAGACATAGCTAAGGCTTGGCTATATTCATTACCAGTAGGTTCTATCACAACTTGGAACACTCTACCCACCAAATTCCTTGCAAAGTACTTTCCACCAGCCAGAACTGCAAAGTTGAGAAATGACATCACATCATTTATACAACATGACTCAGCATCCCTCCGCGAAGCTTGGGAAAGGTACAAAGATTTACTCTGGAAATGTCCTCATCATGAAATTACAAAATGGCTACAAGTCCAAACTTTCTATAATGGACTTTCTGGAATAATGAGAACCACAATTGATGCTGCCGTTGGAGGGGCTTTAATGGCAAAATGAGAAGATCAAGCATGGGATTTAATTGAAGAAATGGCTAACAAAAATTCATTGTGGTCAACAGAAAGGAGCATGATCCAAAGAATTGCTGGAATTTATGAAGTTGGAGCCAACACAGTAGTGAGTGCCAAGCTGGATCAGATATGAAAATTCATGGAGACTCTTAGCACGCAAGGCAATATTGGATCCATAAGTTCACCACATGGAGGAGCACCAGAACCAAACCATAATGAAGAGACGGTGAATTATGTCAACAATTTCAACAGACAGGGGAACAATCTATATTCCAACACCTACAACCCATGGTGGATGAATCGACCCAATTTCGCATGGAGAAATAATTCAGGGTAAAAGAACTATCCACCACCTAGATTCCAACAACAAAACAAAAACCAGGAGCATGAAAAAGAACCAGTAATAGCAGAAGTACTAGCTCAGTTAAAAAAATATGATGCTATATTTCAAAGCCAATCAGCCTCTATTAAAGTACTGGAGAATCAAATTGGACAACTAGCCAATGCTCAGAGTTATAGACCGCCAGGTAACTTTCCTAGCAACACAGAACCAAATCCAAGGAACAGATGGAATGAGCAATATCAAGCCATTACCTTGAAAAACGGTACTAAAATCAACAAAGATGTTGGAATCAAGGTATCTATTGAAGAAGTTCCAAAAGATGCAGTTCCACAGATGGAGGAAAAAGAAGCAAAGGAAAAAGATCAAGAAAGAATCATTATACCTCCACCTTTTCCACTGCGTCTCCAGAAAAACAAACTGGACAAAACAGTTTACTTGATTTTTGGAGGTGTTCAAAAAGTTGCACATCAACATTTCATTTGCAGAAGCATTGGAAGAAATGCCCAGATATGTCAAATTCATGAAAGATATCATTTCACGAAAGTGGAGATTGGGAGAATACGAGACAATAGCATTAACAGAAAAATGCAGCGCCATCATTCAGAGGAAGCTCCCCCGAGAGTTGAAAGATCATGGCAGTTTCATTGTCCCATGCATCATTGGAGAACATTACATCGGTAAGGCTTTATATGATTTAGGTGCAAGTGTTAATTTGATGCCTTTTTCAATTTATATGAAATTGTAAATTGGAGAAGCAATGTCGACCTCAGTATCTTTGCAACTTGCTGATAGAACGCTCGTATTTCCAAGAAGAGTAGTTGAAGACGTGCTGGTCAAAGTCAACAAACTCATTCTCCCAGCATATTTCATTATCCTTGACATGGAAGAAGACAAAGATGTACCTATCATCTTAGGGAGACCATTCTTGGCTACAGGTCGAACAATTATTGATGTGCAAAAATGAGAACTAACCATGAAAGTGCAGGACCAAGAAGTAACCTTTAATGTTTTCAAAGCCATGAAATTTCCGAGTGAAGAAAAAGATGAAGAATGTTTCAGAATTGATGTTGTTGATAGTATCGTCCAGGATACTGATACAATTCCCACGGATAAACTTGAAGCTTGCATCACCAACATGACTGACAGAGAGCTGGATGCTGAAATTATGGAATGTATTAACTATCTTGACAAACCATTTCGTTTCAAATTGACACCATAGGTGGAAAGTCTGGAACTACCGAAGAAGAAGCAAATCAAACCTTCGATTGAAGAACCACCAGAGCTAGAGATATAGTTACTAATGAGTCATCTCAGGAATGCATTCTTTGGAAACTCTTATGAATTACCTGTGATTATTTCTTCTTCGCTAACATTGGAGCAGGAAGAAAAGTTTCTGAGAGTGTTACGAGAACACAAGAAAGCCATTGGCTGGATTATTTCTTCTTCGTTAAAATTCTGATGAATGATGAGTACAAACCCACAGTGGAGCATCAACAGAGATAGTCATGAATGAAAAAAATGAACTGATTCCAACAAGAACGGTGACTGGATGCAAAGTATGCATGGACTACCGGAAGCTGAACAAAGCAACAGTGAAAGATCATTTTCCGCTGTCATTCATTGACCAGATGCTAGACAGATTGGCAGGACATGAGTTTTATTGCTTTCTGGACGGATACTCGGGGTACAATCAGATTTCCATTGCCCCAGAAGATCAGGAGAAAGCCATATTTACATGTCCGTATGGTACTTTTACTTTTCGCATGATGTAATTTGGATAATGTAATGCTCCTGCCACATTTTCAACGTTGCATGATAGCAATCTTCTCAAACATGCTAGAACAAAGTATGGAAGTTTTCATGGATGATTTCTCTGTGTTTGGAGACTCTTTCGACCACTGCTTGTAAAATCTAGAACAAGTGTTACAAAAGTGCGAAGATACCAACTTGGTACTCAACTGGGATAAATGGAATTTCATGGTGTAGGAAGGCATTGTTCTTGGAAATCGGATCTCATAAAATGGAATCAAAGTAGACAAAGCAAAGATTGAAATAATTGAAAAACTACCTGATTGGTTAGTTGGTAATTAATTATTAATTTGACTTAATCAGGATACCGCCTATATGGCTGGTTGGTAATATCACGTAAAGTTAATATATTATATTAATGGAGATATCTAAAATAGTAGTGATAAATCTGGATCATTTAACCCCATCATTTTCTTTTTTTGTAATTTTACAATTTTAATTTCCAGCATTTACTTTTCCGCCTTTACTTTTCCGCATTTACTTTCCAGCATTTACTTTATGTCTTTTATTTTATTTAAGCTTTTACTAGCCGTAAATATGTGTCGTAGCTAAGCCCGTTATCTGGGGTTGTGATGAATTCCAATATCACCGGTTTATAAGGGGTTATTTCATAGTTTGGGTAAAATAAAAGGTTTACTTATTAAGTCTTAAGCTTAATGCTTCTTGTTAATTGGCCACTAATAAGATTGATCTGGTAAACTTAAAATAAACTTGACAAAGGAATTTTAGGTTTCGCTTAGACTTAATAGCCCACGATCTTCCTTGAGGATAGATAACCTTTAATAGATTTCCTACAGGATAGACATATATCTGTCGGGCGGGGGTAGCCATAATTGGAACTTAATCTTAATGAATTCAGGTAACTTGGTTTAACATAGACATATGATTAATGGGTTTTATACTAGGTATTTGCATTGACCATCGATAGAGGCGTTGCATTAATTTCATGTCCAGATTAGTTACACCACCATATATTGCACAAACATTCAGTAACCACTTATCTTTAAAGATATTGGAGAATTCACAACCCTGGATAGTTTAATTATATTGAATTTCTAATCTACTTGTTGGACAGTTATGACCCATAGCGTCACTGTTTGTAAAAGGCATTGTGTTTTTGTACAAATTAACTATGTAGTAATGAAATTGCCTTTTACCGTTTTGTAATTAATTACTTTGATATATATAAATGGTAAAAGTCCATATGATTAGTTCCGGATTGAGATGATATGAGACAGTATCAATCCATAAAGGTTTAATCATTAAATATCCCTAGTCGTAGTATTATCGAGACTGGACATCGATAATACGGAATAGACTAGTATTGCACTTGTGCGCGTTGTGAGGGCATAACGGCACAGTTCTCATATGTTTAAGTATTGGATACTTATGCAAGTGCGATAGGAGGTTGTGTTTTACCGATGGTACGGAAAACAGCTTCGCTCTGGATAGACCCCGCGGAATCCCATTGGTAGTATGTATATGTGTCTATGGGAGTCCGCTTCAGGGTAGGTGTATTTGGTCTTAACCTGAGACTTGCATCGCTAGTACTTGCGACAATCGGTAAACTTTCGTTTTGGTCGTCCAGGGCTTTAACAGGTTCTGTGTGCGCCTCTTCTAGGTTTATTGAGAATCGTAGTGTATTGGATGTGATGTCAAGATGGGAGTATCACTTCAGACATATGGAGATGATGATCACGCAGGGATTCGGAACTAGTTCTCTATAGTGTTGCAACCATCGTGATAATATGACAAGGTCATGATTATCCGATTCAAAGAGACTAGTTGCTTGATATCCGATATGTGCTTCGTACGGGGCAGACACTTTCCAGCCCCAGGCCTTGCACGTGACATCAGATACTGGATCGCAATACGCAATACTACGTATACTACGCCTGACATAGATTATATATTCCAGTAAGAATATTTCTGGAGAATTGGGTAGGCACGGTGCTTTGCTAGAAGCCAACCATGTCTTGTAAATCGGTAAGCACGTAGTACGAGGTACTCACTTTATCGGATAGTCCGATAACCGGATTTACTGCCACATATCCAGAGATCTCTTGGGTCGCTTCCCAAAGATTCACCGATGACAGTTGACTTAAAATATAATTAATCTGGGATTAATTTAGAGAGAGAAAATTAATCTGGGATTAATTGGGGCTTTATTTAATCCGGGATTAAATGTGTTCAGTAGAGAGAGAACGCGATTAATTTGGAATTAATCGGTAAAATAAATTTAATAGTTAAATTTGATTTTTCTATTTAATTTATTTAAATGGGCTAAAATTAATATATCGGATATATTAATACGAATTGGATTTCGTTACGAAATTAAAGTCGGACTTTAATACGAACGAACGAGTTAATTTAGAATTAATTCGTAAACGTCGATCGTAATATATTTGCGAGGCATCGATATTTAATTAAATTAGATTTAATTATTTAACGACGGAAGTTCGTTTAATCGGATTAAACGGAACCGAGCCGCGGCAAATGTTCGTAGAGATATTTGAATTTTGAATTCAAATATGTGGGCCCACTTCACATGTGTGGTAGGTGGTGGTAGTTGGCATTTATGCCAAGCCACCAACCACTCAACCACCTTGTTTTACTTTTTGTAAACCATTTTACCAAACCTACCAAGTTTAGGGTAAAAAGGGTGAAATAGTTTTACCTAAAGGTGAATAACAAAAAGAAAATCTCTACACTTGTTACACAACACTACTCATTAGATGAGAAAAAATTGAAACCCTAGAGAGCTAAGCTTGGCCGAATTCTCTACTCCTCTTCTCTCTTGGATTTGTTTCAAATCAACTAAAAGCTAGCACTTTGGAAGTTGACAAAGGTGATAGGGAAACTACTCAATAGCTTGGAATCATCAAAAGGGAAACTACTCAAAAGCTTGGATTCATCAAAGGCTTGGAATCATCAAAAGGTTGGAACTTGGAGTTCATCCTCTCAAAAGTTTTAAAGCTCTATCCACTCATTGTAAGTTTATTCCGCACCTTATAATGATCATATGAAATGTTTTTCATGCTTATTAGATCCTATGAATGTTCTAGGAACACTAACAATGGTATCAGAGCCTAATTTAAGCATGAAAATTTCTAGGGTTCTTGGACCTAAAATTTGGGGCTTTTATAGTTTGAGCATGATTCTTTAAAATTGATGCTTTGATTATATTTACAACATGATAACTTAGAGTTATGCATGATTAGATTTGAAATAAATCAAAAGAATCAAAAGATAAAAAATCCTTAGTGTGGCCGAAAGTTACTGTCATGTGCACTGTGCAGATTTTATTTTTTGTAACATGAAATAATATGTTTGGATGCATGTTTAAATGTTGATAGTTGGTTTAATATGATTAGAATCAATGTCTATAATGTTCATGTTAAAATCAAAGTGCATGTTGAGCATGAAATGATGATTTTAGGTTTCATTTGTGTCAAGCATGCAATGATGTGTTTTGGCTTGATTTTGTGTTAAGCATGAATTATTGGACTAAGCATGATTAATTAAGTTAATTGATATTTTGGAAATATTGAGTTTAATTAATTAATTATGGCTAATACACTTTAATTAAAATAATTGTGATATTTGGAATATTATAATTATGTTAATATATGCCTTTAAAATGAGTTGGGCTAAAAGTGTGTATTTGGGCCTAATGGGCTTGGTTTGACCAAGTTTGGTTTTGGACTTTTGGATTTGATCCATTTGGGCCCAAAACCAATTCCATTAAGTCCAAATACATCACTTGACCCTTTAAAGATTTTAATTGGGCCTAATGGGCCTAAATTGATTTGTTGGCAATAGGGTGATTCCTATTGGGCCTTGGCATTTTGGGTTTGATCCATTATGGCCAAAGCCCATGCCTTAAGAATCAATTAAAAGCCCATTGGACTTTAATTAAAATGACATTGGATGTTATTGGGCCTTTGAGACCCATTAAGATTGGATTTGGAATCCAAGTCTTTAAGGCAAATAAATAAGTGTATGTATTTAATTTGGAATTAAATTGGAATTAGTATTGAATACAAATAAATTGGATTTAAGTTGTAGTTCAATATAATTCAAGAATACTTACTTAAAAGTATTTATTCTTAAATGAGTTTGACTCTTGCAAATCAAATCATTGTTTGAACATTGTTGGTCACATAATTAAAGACTAATTAATTGGATTAGATTGGTTGTAATATATGCTTTGTATGATTACATGAATGTGATGAATGAATAGTGTATATCGGATGGATATTAGAAGGGTGAGGGCAATTTTGGAAATTGTAATAAATTTAGAATTTATTAAATTGGGCCTGCGTGTCCAGCCTTTTATCTCTTTACTCCTTGTAATTCTCTTCTCACCTATTCCCCTCAATGTAAATGAGGTTTCTTTATTGTATTTTGTAATTGGGTAGGAATAGAATAGTTCTAGCCGGGGAGAGGAAATGGAGTGATTTGTTCTAGGAACAATTTGTTATATATCCATCCGCATATCGCTATTAATTTACTTTACGCGCTTTATGATGTTTTAGAAGCATGCTTAAGGGTGTATGATGAGACCTAATCAAAGATAATTAATTGGTTGCCAATTACGCGAAAAACCCTCAAAAACATATTAAGCGTTTTTCCTTCCGTTGAGTGATTCTTACTCAAGATCCAAAGTTGGCATTGGTTTGTTGGCCAAAGTCAAGACCTTTGTCAATTGCGGATGTGTTTGAATCATGAGAGTTTTGTTCCATATCGGTGTCTTGTCCAAGTTGTGATTTGTTGGCCAAAGTCAAGATCACTTCTTGTCCATCGACATTGATTACGAAGCTTTCCATGTCAATGGGTCCCGCTTAACTGGAATCATTAAGCTTGTTGTGCCAAAGCCAAGGCTTAGTTGATTCAGAGGAAAAAGGTTAGGAAAATATATTGGATATATTGGCATATATACATATATATGTTTCGGACTTGGATGTCCACCTACCGGATCTAGGAATTGGATGAGATCCAATTGATCTTCGAGATCTACCTAGTTAAGTTTCATACAGCTTGTTGGCCAAAGTCAAGGTTGTGTGTTATTTAACGGGATCCTAGCCCACTAGGAAACTATGTTTCCCGAGTACTCGACAGAGGGTTAGAGGCTCGCCGAAAAATAGTGGGAGGCTAGTATTGAATTTGCAATTTCATTCAGATACTTAGCTTTACGCGCTTTCAAATTTATTTCGTCAAAATTAAATGATTAGTTGGACTAATATAATGTTATTTTTCTTGTAACAGTTTGACTGTACCCATCTATCGTTAACTAAATAGTTGGACTATTGTAGTTAAGATGACAGGAAAAGGGAATGTCCGTGACATCATCATGGGAGAAAATGTCTTTAAGGGCACGAACTTTTCGGATTGGGAAATGAACCTAAGGATAGTCCTTGGGGCAGAGAGGATACTGTATACGATACAGACACCTCTCGGGCCTAAGCCCACTGAGCCACTTGAGCTGGAGCTTTGGAAGACTCACAGCAATGACTGTGACACGGCTCAGTCCATTATGCTTGCTTCTATGACTCAGCATTTTCGTCGTCAAAATAGGGACTTGGATCCTTATAACATGATGGCAAGATTGCACGATCTCCACCGCTCTAACAAGAGGATGGAGAGATATGAGTTGGTGAAGAAGCTCTTCCGCTCACGCATGTCAGAAGGCATGTCTGTTGAATCCCATGTGGTTCAGATTATTGCTGACATTGATGAGTTAGCCAAACTGGGGATAGTCTTGGAGGCTGAGATTACTGTGGACATGGTCCTACAATCGCTCCCCGATACCTGGAGACAGTTCATCATAAACTATAACTTGATGAACACTGATGATACTCTTGGAGAGTTATTATCAATTCTCAAGGAGGCTGAGAAGGAGCTTCTCAAGGGCAACAAGCGCGAGGCGCATTTTGCTCAAACATCACTATCTGCCAAGGCTTGGCCTAAGGCAACTGGTGGTGTTAAGAAGAAGAAGTATAAGGGAAAGGGCAAGGCCAAGGCGTCAAAGGCTTCTGGGAAGCCAAAGGACAAGTCTCAGGATGTATGCCTACAGTGTGGCAAGCGGGGTCACTGGAAGCGTGACTGCCGCGAGTACAAGGCGCTCCAGAAGGAGATTAAAGCGGGCAAGGCACCGGCTTCAGGTATGTTTGTTATAGAGATAAACATGACTACTTCTAGTTTTAAAAATTGGATTTTTGATTCAGGTTGTGGTACTCATATATGTACTGATGTGCAGGATCTGCAAATTAGCAGGAGACTGACCTCAGGGGAGATTGATCTACGCGTTGGAAATGGGGCACCAGTCGCCGTTTTGGCCGTTGGCACTTTTGTTTTAGAGCTGCCCTCGGGGCATGTACTTGAACTTAATGATTGTTATTATGTACCTAGTTTGACTAGGAATATTATCTCTGTATCTTGTTTGACCCAATGCGGGTACACTATTGTATTCCGAAACACTGGGTGTTTGTTTATAAAGATGATTTTGAGATATGTTCTGCTGATGCTAATAATGGTCTTTATATTTTGAATATAAATCAATCTCAAACATATAATGTAACAAACAAAAGGCTCAAACTAAGTAATAAAGATGAAACTTACATGTGGCACTGTCGTCTAGGACACATAAACAAGACTCGCATATCCACACTTTCGAAGAGTGGGTACTTGGACGGATTTGATCCAAATTCATATGACGTCTGCGAATCTTGCTTATTAGGCAAAATGCCTAAATCACCTTTTAGCGGTAAAGGTGTACGCGCCACCGAACTGTTAGCCCTCGTTCATAGTGACGTTTGTGGGCCCATGTCTAGCCAGGCTAGAGGTGGATACGAATACTTCGTAACCTTTACGGATGATGCATCGCGTTATGGTTATGTGTATCTTATGAGACACAAGTCGGAAACTTTTGAGAAATTCAAAGAGTTTCGACACGAAGTTGAAAAACAGACCGGCGGCAAGAGTATAAAGACATTACGGTCGGACCGTGGTGGCGAATACTTGAGCAATGAGTTTCTAGATTACTTGAAAGAATATGGTATTCTTTCACAGTGGACTCCTCCTGGAACACCGCAATTAAACGGTGTATCTGAACGGAGAAACCGAACTCTGTTGGACATGGTAAGGTCTATGATGAGTCGCACTGAGCTACCTATTTCCTTCTGGGGATATGCATTAAACAGTGCAATTCTTATTTTGAATAAGGTTCCGTCAAAGTCTGTACAACAGACACCATATGAGATATGGACAGGAAAGAAACCGGGTTTCTCATTCCTGAAGATTTGGGGATGCTGGGCATACGTCAAACGTTTGGAAGGTACCAAACTTGAGCCCAAATCGGATAAATGCCTATTCGTAGGATATCCTAGGGAAACCAAAGGATATTACTTCTATCACCCACAAGGAACAAAGTATTTGTTGCTCTACATGCGGTTTTCCTTGAGAAGGAATTCCTGAATGCAGTGGTTAGTGGGAGGAAAGTAGAACTCGATGAAAATCGGAGTGATACTGTTCCTGGCATAGAATCCTCAACGGAACAAGAACAGTCCATCAGGGATGAAACTGTACCACAATCTTCTATTACACAAGGACCGCGTAGGTCGGAGAGAGTCAGGATACAACCTGAGAGGTATGGGTTCCTGATCTCACCTCATGTAGATATTAATCTCATTGAGGATACAGAACCGGCTACGTATGAGGAAGCGATACAAGATATCGATTCCGCTTTATGGCAAGAAGCCATGAAGTCCGAAATGGATTCCATGTACACCAACCAAGTTTGGACACTGGTTGACGCACCAGAAGGCGTAAAGCCTATTGGATGCAAATGGGTCTTCAAGAAGAAGACCGACATGGATGGCAACGTACAAACGTACAAAGCTAGGCTTGTAGCGAAGGGGTATCGTCAACGACATGGTGTCGATTACGACGAAACTTTCTCACCCGTTGCCATGATTAAATCCATTCGGATAATGCTTGCTATTGCTGCATATTTCGATTACGAGATATGGCAGATGGACGTTAAAACCGCTTTCCTTAACGGAAACCTTTTGGAGGATGTTTATATGCAACAGCCTGACGGTTTTATCGTGCCTAAACTTGCAAACAAGGTTTGTAAGTTAAATCGGTCCATTTATGGACTGAAGCAAGCATCGCGGTCATGGAACCAACGTTTTGATGAGATCATAAAAGAATATGATTTCATTCAAAATGAAGATGATCCTTGTGTATACAAGAAGGTTAGTGGGAGAGCACTTCTTTTATTGTCCTTTATGTTGACGATGTATTGCTTATGGGCAATGACATTCCCATGTTAACATCGGTGAAGGCTTGGCTTTCATTAAAATTCTCCATGAAAGATCTGGGAGAAGCAGCCTATATTCTAGGAATAAAGATCTACCGGGATAGATCTAGAAAGCTGCTTGGACTCTCCCAGAGCACGTACATTGACAAAGTGTTGAAGAGATTCAACATGGATCAGTCCAAGAGGGGACTATTGCCTGTGTCACATGGTGTCTATCTATCTAAGGACATGTGTCCTAAAACTCAAGATGAGAGAGACAACATGAGTCGGATACCGTTCGCCTCGGCAGTCGGATCGATCATGTATGCCATGATATGTACGCGACCTGATGTCTCCTATGCTTTGAGCATGTGTAGTCGATATCAGGCCGATCCAGGTGAAGGTCACTGGATGGCGGTTAAGAACATCCTTAAGTATCTTAGACGAACTAAGGATGCCTTCTTTTATGGAGATGGAGAACTTGAGGTGACTGGGTATACCGATGCAAGTTTCCAAACCGATAAAGACGACTCTAAGTCGCAATCCGGGTACATATTTTGTTTGAACAACGGAGCAGTAAGCTGGAAATATTCTAAGCAAGAGACTGTTGCCGATTCAACAACTGAAGCGGAGTATATTGCTGCAGCTGAAGCAGCAAAGGAAGCAGTTTGGATCCGAAAATTCCTAATTGGATTAGGAGTAGTTCCGTTAGCAGCTGACCCCGTTCCATTGTATTGTGACAATAACGGGGCTATAGCGCAGGCTAAGGAACCGCGGTCTCATCAACGATCCAAGCATGTTCTTCGACGTTTCCATCTGATACGTGAGATCATACATCGTGGCGATGTAAAGTCGAGAAGGTCGCATCAGATGACAACATAGCAGATCCGCTGACGAAAGCTATTCCCCAGCAAAAGTTTGAGCGACATATACATAGTTCAGGTATTAGATGCTTGAGTGACTGGCTATAGGCCAAGTGGGAGATTGTTGGACAGTTATGACCCATAGCGTCACTGTTTGTAAAAGACATTGTGTTTTTGTACGAAATTAACTATGTAGTAATGAAATTGCCTTTTACCGTTTTGTAATTTAATTACTTTGATATATATAATGGTAAAAGTCCATATGATTAGTTCCGGATTGAGATGATATGAGACAGTATCAATCCATAAAGGTTTAATCATTAAATCCCTAGTCGTAGTATCGAGACTGGACATCGATAATACGGAATAGACTAGTATTGCACTTGTGCGCGTTGTGAGGGCATAACGGCACAGTTCTCATATGTTTAAGTATTGGATACTTATGCAAGTGCGATAGGAGGTTGTGTTTTACCGATGGTACGGAAAACAGCTTCGCTCTGGATAGACCCCGCGGAATCCCATTGGTAGTATGTATATGTGTCTATGGGAGTCCGCTTCAGGGTAGGTGTATTTGGTCTTAACCTGAGACTTGCATCGCTAGTACTTGCGACAATCGGTAAACTTTCGTTTTGGTCGTCCAGGGCTTTAACAGGTTCTGTGTGCGCCTCTTCTAGGTTTATTGAGAATCGTAGTGTATTGGATGTGATGTCAAGATGGGAGTATCACTTCAGACATATGGAGATGATGATCACGCAGGGATTCAGAACTAGTTCTCTATAGTGTTGCAACCATCGTGATAATATGACAAGGTCATGATTATCCGATTCAAAGAGACTAGTTGCTTGATATCCGATATGTGCTTCGTACGGGGCAGACACTTTCCAGCCCCAGGCCTTGCACGTGACATCAGATACTGGATCGCAATACGCAATACTACGTATACTACGCCTGACATAGATTATATATTCCAGTAAGAATATTTCTGGAGAATTGGGTAGGCACGGTGCTTTGCTAGAAGCCAACCATGTCTTGTAAATCGGTAAGCACGTAGTACGAGGTACTCACTTTATCGGATAGTCCGATAACCGGATTTACTGCCAACATATCCAGAGATCTCTTGGGTCGCTTCCCAAAGATTCACCGATGACAGTTGACTTAAAATATAATTAATCTGGGATTAATTTAGAGAGAGAAAATTAATCTGGGATTAATTGGGGCTTTATTTAATCCGGGATTAAATGTGTTCAGTAGAGAGAGAACGCGATTAATTTGGAATTAATCGGTAAAATAAATTTAATAGTTAAATTTGATTTTTCTATTTAATTTATTTAAATGGGCTAAAATTAATATATCGGATATATTAATACGAATTGGATTTCGTTACGAAATTAAAGTCGGACTTTAATACGAACGAACGAGTTAATTTAGAATTAATTCGTAAACGACGATCGTAATATATTTGCGAGGCATCGATATTTAATTAAATTAGATTTAATTATTTAACGACGGAAGTTCGTTTAATCGGATTAAACGGAACCGAGCCGCGGCAAATGTTCGTAGAGATATTTGAATTTTGAATTCAAATATGTGGGGCCCACTTCACATGTGTGGTAGGTGGTGGTAGTTGGCATTTATGCCAAGCCACCAACCACTCAACCACCTTGTTTTACTTTTTGTAAACCATTTACCAAACCTACCAAGTTTAGGGTAAAAAGGGTGAAATAGTTTTACCTAAAGGTGAATAACAAAAAGAAAATCTCTACACTTGTTACACAACACTATTCATTAGATGAGAAAAAAATTTGAAACCCTAGAGAGCTAAGCTTGGCCGAATTCTCTACTCTCTTCTCTTGGATTTGTTTCAAATCAACTAAAAGCTAGCACTTTGGAAGTTGACAAAGGTGATAGGGAAACTACTCAATAGCTTGGAATCATCAAAAGGGAAACTACTCAAAAGCTTGGATTCATCAAAGGCTTGGAATCATCAAAAGGTTGGAAGAGTTCATCCTCTCAAAAGTTTTAAAGCTCTATCCACTCATTGTAAGTTTATTCCGCACCTTATAATGATCATATGAAATGTTTTTCATGCTTATTAGATCCTATGAATGTTCTAGGAACACTAACACTACTTACCACGTCATGTATTTTACTTGTTTAAGTTTAAAGTCATTATTCACTCAAGCAATCCATCCATTAGATACTGTCAATTAAACATTTGACTTCATAAATTAATATCTTAGGTACTAAGTCCTGTGGGATAGATTACTTTTTAATACTTTACTGAACGTTACGTGCGCTTGCGTTTATTACACGGTGATTACACCGGTCACTACATATTCCCTCCCGGTAGCAACTCCCGGAATGAGGATGTTACACATTCTTGCAGGGCTGGCAAGATTGGAAAACTTGTCTGACATGTTCATTTGAATTGCAGATATGACATGTGACTTCTTGAATTGACTTGACATAATCACTCTTCTTCAATTCTAATGCCTCAACTTTTTCAGTTAGAGATTCATATTAGCATAAAGGTCATGGTATTCCCTACGGTTAAACATGCCTTTACTAGATGACTATGGTTTTACAGACGACTCATTAGTTCCAACTATGTCACTATGTTGTGCATTCTCTGTTATGTGTTCCAAGTAATGTAGTGCATCTTCGAGACATTTGTCCCTAAACTCACCATTACACATCATTTCCACTACTTGTCTACTTTGGGGTGTTAAACCCTCGTAGAAGTAGGAAATCACCCTCCATGTTTCAAACCCATGATGTGGATATATATTTAACATTTCATTAAATCTCTCTCATCATTGGTAAAATGTTTCCCTCAAGTCTTGTGTGAAAGTTATTATTCTCATCTTAAATGAGTTTGTCATGTGATAGGGAAATAGGTTTTTCAGAAATTGCTCTTGTAAATCATCCCATGTTTTGATGGATCCTGACCTAAGGTTCTGCAACCAAATTTTAGCTTTCTTTAAAGAAAAGAGAAAAAAACTTGAGTCGAATTATATTCATGCTATAATTTTGATCTGTGCAAGTATTACATACCTCTTCAAATTCTCTTGATTGTTGATAATGATTTTCTGATTCTAGATCATGAAATGTGGGTAAAAAGTTGGATGACACCTAGTTTAAAATTGAAACGTGATGCATCTAGGAGGAAAGAAATGCAAGATGGTAATCATGTCCTAGTGAGATTCATGAATTCTATGAGTATCCTATGATGATTAAGATTGCCATGTTAAGACTTACATTCTATCTGATCAACTGGATTTTTATCTCGGCCATATTGGTTTTCATTTCATTTTTCGATCATTTTGACTGACGATGAAGGTGATGGAGACTCTCTATATAATCTACCACTAGTTGATCAAGACCAATGTTTCATGCAATTTAAATGCAAACTATATGTTAAAATTTATAAATGCAATACTTACAAAAAGAAAAAATAAATAAACGAGTGGAAATAAGTAAAATAGAAAATAAAAAAAGAAATACAAAATAAAAAGAAAAGAAAAGAAAAGAAAAGAAAAAAATCAAGGATATTAAATTATTATTCTATTTGTTAAATTATATTCCCCGGCAACGGCACTAAGAACTTGACACATTCACAAAGTGGTTCTTTATTGCCAAGTATAGAGTGTCAAAGTAATAAAATAACCTGGTAAGTCCGGGTTCGATCCACATGAAATAGATTTAGTAAAATAAAATAATAATTCGAGTAAGAATAAAAGACTTGATTGAAGTGATGGACAATTTTTGAATTGAGATATAACAATAAATTAAAATGATGGGGTAAAGAGATCCACTCTTAATATTTTAAATATAGAGGAATCTTATTTTTTATAATATATAAATTGTCATTATTACTCAGTTAATTTACTTCATGAATCAATTATGGCAAAACATATAAAACCAACCATAAATGCAGTGATTATATTATGTCAAATATATAAAACCAGCCATAAATACGGTAATAAAGCTTGTCAATAATTAATCCAGATTTAAATTACTCTCTCATATAATATGGGGTAAAGTATTAACTGTGTCAACCAAGATTTGATTATCTACAGCGAATCAAGACACCCTCAAATATAAGAGAAGATTGAATATTAATTTTCAGATTACAATTCATATATTTTAATACAAGTAAGATTAATTTATATTTTTCATTTTTAGAGTTTCACCCTTTATCCCAGCAGAATGAAATTAACTACTCATGCTTTGAATAAAAACACACATAATTTTATTACTGAAAGAAAAAAGAAATTACAAGAAAATAAAATACATAAGACAATTCTTCCAAATTCTTCAAAAGAGAAAATGAATGAAACATGAAGAAAATGAGAGGTGAGCACTTCTATTTATAGTATAATTGCTCATCTCTCAATTATTAATTACAACTTTTCAAATCAAATACAAATAATAAACTTTTATTAGTTTATTTTTTTTTATTTTTTGCCTTTTTTTATTTTTGTTGATCATTTTATAGATAAATAACTTTATTTTATTTTTTTATTTTTTACTTTGTTTTCTAGTAATTAAAATTACATTCAACACATATTGGCTTCTTCATCGATTTCGACTTTACAAATATCATAACTATAAAATCTTATAAAGAGAAAAGTTGTAGATATTTAAGTCTTCTTTCATCTGGAACTAGAATCGCTTCAATCTGATATCAGAATAAAAGGTTATGACCAAAATACTAAACTTGCGCAAAGTTTAAATTTACGAAATTGTACACTGTTAGAACGCTATTTCAATTTTATGGCCTCTAAAATCCAAATGCCACATCCATTTTTCTAATTATGCATCCAATATATTATTTCACCTACATGAGAAATAAAAATCACAATAAAAATATATAAAACATAAATTTAATTATTATTTCACAAATATGCTAAATTAAGGGGATTAATGAAACTACAAGTGTAAAATAATTAATTTTCCTTTTAATAAATGTAAACTTGTTAGTGTTCATCACTAGGATCACTCACAACCTTTTACAAATTGCCCTTTTGAGTATACCCACTCAACAATGGTCTTTCAAACCACAAGTGTTTGAATAATGAAGATTAAAATACAACTTGGGCACTCAAAAAGATAATAAATATTTAGTGTGAGTTGCTAACCTAAGAAATCTAAGTTAACTACAAATGATATGAACATTTAGTGTGTGAGCTTGAGTGTGAGAGTGTATGAATATTAAGATTTTGTAAACTCTATGTATTTACCTTAGAAGAAATCGTATGAAGGTTCAAGAAATTAGGAAAAATGAATTTGGGCTCAATATATCGTGAAAGAGAAAATTGCCCCAACTTTTCCGTCTGAGAATGGTATGCCGGTCTACTGTGACTGGTATGCCGGTTTTGCAATTCCAACGGTTATAAAAAATTACCGTTGAGACCGGCATGGAACCTTATGAGATCGGTATGCCAGTTTGCATTCCAATGGCGTTCGAATTGCATTTGAATGCAATTGTCCAGAGACTTCATGTTCGAATTGCGTTTGAACGACAAGGTTCGAAATCTCTACGTTTGAGTTGCGGTTGAATAGCCACTGGTATGCCGATTCCAGAGACTGGTATGCCGATCCAAGTGAAAAAATACAGGAATTTGAAGGTTAAAAATATTATGCACTTGACCCTAATGCATTTAAATGAATGTGCAAGAGTCCTATGAGATTAGAGACTTAAATTATCAACTCACTTATAAATAGAGCCCTAAGTTAAGACCATAAAAGATTTTCTTTAATAGATGCTTGTCCTTACATCCATTACTCTTCATCACCAATGTGTTTCGATATCTTCTGGTAATGTTCGCTGATGCGCGTCGAAAACTTCTAGTATTACATCATCAAAATCCATTGGCTAACAAATTTATTATAAGAACTGTAGTCTTGTAATTATTCTATCATCAATCTTTCTCTATTTTACCTTTTGAATACGCTGCATGATATATGGTCCCTTACCTTGATGGCCCCTTCCCTTGAGACAAGGCTAATCACTTGAATTAATTACCTTATAAATACGGTAGCTGCCCTAGACAACACAGCATCAGCATATATCTTTGAATTTTTGTCTCATTTTCGCACTGAAAATGAAAGTTAATTGCGTTGATCATTTGAGCATGTTGATTAATATATCAAGGGGAATGCTAACGAGTGTCCTAAGGGTACTTGTTAAGAATCCATTTAAGGAAAGTTTTGATAGTAAAAAGAAAAAAAAATCATTAATGATTGACAGTTTTTTGCATTTCTCATAAAAATAATGTCCAAACTTTCCTTAAATGGATTTTTAACGAGTGCCCTAAGAACACTCGTTAGCATAACCAATATACGAAATGAATAATGGCTCTGAAAACATGGGAGAAAAATCGACTAAATATTGAAACTCTATTTAATTATTCGAATTATTCCAACATGAAATTAATATTCTAGTTTGCAATTATATACATTAATTTTTAAAAGAACAAACTTAATGATTTATTCTACAACCAATTAAAATCTCAATATACAATACAATTATGGTTCCCATCTAAAAAGTTTAACGATGTTAAACTAATTAACACTCATAATTTACCATCATCGTTAAAATACAGTTAATTTTATTTTGGGAAATTATCATTTTTCCACTTTATAAATGACACAAGTGTCATTTTCACGAAAATTTTGAAATTATTCATTTTTCCACCTGAAGTTTTAAATGTGTTATTTTTCCATTTTTATTAAGTGAAAAACAGATAATTTCTCTAAATTAAATAGATAATATGCACATTATTTCATTTTATCAAGTGGAAATATGAACAATTTTCAATTATAAGTGGAAAAGAGAACGAATTCAAAACTTTTGCGGTAAACAACACTTGAGCTATTTATCAAGTGCAAAAATGATAATTTCCCATAATTTTTTTTTTTTTGCAATAATAATCATTTTAATTTCTCTATCATTTTTTAAAATCACTTTGAGTCGATCGAGTCTTGTTGGACAGTTATGACCCATAGCGTCACTATTTGTACAGATCATGGTGTTGTTGTACAAATAACTATGTGACAAAGGAGATTGCTCTCTTATCATTTGTGATTAGATCACCAAGATGTATAAATGATAGGAGGTCCCTGTGATTTGTTCCTTCCACGAAGGATAAATCATTAAATATCCATAGTCAGAGTATTATCGAGATTGGACATCGATAATGCGTAAAAGACTAGTATTACCTTGTGCGCGTTGTGAGGGCATAACGTCATAGTTCTCATATATTTGGGTATAGGGATACTCATGCATAATTCTAAAATTTGAAATTGGTTCGGACTCTCTTGAAGTAATATATTTTTAATTAGTATTGAATCTATTTTTGTCTGCTCTTCATTTTATTTTTACTTTTAATTTTTGTTGTAAATTCTTCAAATATTCAAATATTCGTGTTGGATGGAGGAAGGACATGTCCTTTGGATGGTACCCCTAGGGACATGTCCTTCATTTGTGTGTTACATGGTCCTGTGCTCAAGGGATGCATAGGAGGGGTGCAACCCTTTGGAGGGTTGCACTCTAACCCAAAGGGTGCCCTTGAGGCACCCTTCCATGCTTATAAAAGGAAGTCATTATGTTCCTTTAAAGATAAAGAAAAGAAATCTGAATTTCATCCAATAAAAAAGAGTCTCATTTTCTTTGAGTTTGAGAGAGTGCCACCATATTCCCAGTTCGAGATCTTGTTAAGGTGTGGCCCCTTGAACAAGAGGAATCCGGGTTATCCTAGGAGAACATTAGCCACAAAGCGTAGAGCACCGAGACGGGGTTGATTAGTTCTTAAGGACAAAGAGTATTCTCGATCCGGACCACTGCATTCGTCGTGATCATCAGATTTTTCATAATCTCTAAGTTTTAGGGTTTTTTAGGGTTTAAGTATAAGACTAGATCTAGATCTATTTTTATTTCTCTGGATTTGATTTGTTGATTGCTTGTTAATTTACTATATAATGACACTAAATGTTCAACATCATAAGAACTAATCATATCTAGTGTTGTTAGATAGTAATTCGCATGCTAGGTTAGAAAATTTTCTGGAAAAATACGAACTGTGCATGAAAAATCCGTAGGGCGTTCGAACACCCGACGAACGCAAAGGTTTAATTCTGAAATTTCGTAAGAACGATTGAACGCATCTTCAAACGCTACTCGAACGCAAGCCTTCTACCTAAGAATGGTCGAACGTGTCCTAAACGCAACACGAACGCAAACTCTCTGGAATCATTCCGTTCGAGCGCGTTCTCGGTCGCTATACGAACGTGAACTCACTGGAATTATTCTGTTCGAACGCGTTATAGAACGCTACACGAACGTGAACTCTCTGGAAATACTTCGTTCGAACGCGTTATCAAACGCAACATGAACGTACACACACTGGACAATCTCGTTCGAACGTATATACGAACGCGACACTAACGAAATAGTCCTGGAACTGTTATAAACTACAAAGACTTATATTAATATTAACTTAGTAAATCATCTACTGAAACACATTAATCTTGGTAGTATAGATTTAAGTTATTATTAGGTTGTTCAATTATCACAAGCATACACATAGTGATAAAGTTGATTGAGTGTTGCATACTTGGGTGAGAATTTAAAGTGTAATCATACACAAGAAATTCCATCCAATCTTGATTGACACATACACATATCTACACATATCGTATATTGTCTGTTGATGAGCGGAAAATATATCAAAATTTACCGCCCATTTTACTTATATTTTGTTTAGTTTCTCGGGTTTGATGAACATTTTGATGTGTTTTAGTTTATTTTGCAGATAAAATAATATTAGGACACAATGAAATCATTTAGGACGAAATGTGGGTCAATAAGGGCAAAAATTGGACTTGACATATTAATTTTGGAGATTGGAAACTTGAAAGGGCGTTTTAATGAAGTGCAGTTTGGAAATTCCAGTTTTGTGCATCTGTCGTAATTGGGCATAAATTTTTACTCCGATATCTGATTGAACTGATTCAAGTTCCAGATTAAAGAAGACTCAAAGATCTACAACTTTGAAAGACAAATTAATTTCTAATTCTGAATATTTCATGCCCAAATTGATGAACCATCCAAAAGTGTGTTGTGTGTAATTATTAAAGTCACTTTCAATCATTTTCAAAGCAAAAAATAAATTAATAAATTAATATAAATTATCAAATCATCACCAAATATGATAAGAGATTAGTGGAGCAATTAATAATGGATTTGGTGGAGCAATTAGTGGAGCAATTAATAATTGATTTGGTGGTGGATTTGATGGAGGCAAAATTTTGCCTATAAATACTATTACAACTTATTTGTTTACTGTGTTCTTACAACGGACTTTGAACAAGCAGTAAACCGAACACAAAATGTACAATAAATAACTGTGATATAATTATCAAAAGTACAAATAAAACAGAAGTATTTCGAGCCAAGCTTGGAAAAAAATAAAGAGACATCTAAAAATTGGTTAGGCCGGGCCTGCACATTTTGGTCCGACATTCGTGTACGCAGGACACACGGGTGCACACGAGCCAAGCTTGATTCAGATTTAATTTGCCCCCCCCCCCCCCCCGCGCACGTAGAGAGAGCCTCTATCCTTATAATTCTTACCCATCTACATATGAGCAATCAATATAAGCATAATATTCACTCTATAGCTTTCCAAATGGGACAAGCTTACTTTTCTTTATTTTCCAACACCAATGGGTGAACTTTGAGCAACAATTTCTCATTCACCCAAGCACCCTTTAAGCATATGAATATACCATTTCGAAGTACTCACGGAGGAGTATCCGAATCATTCAATAACAACCACTAACACGAAGTGGACCATGCTTAAAATTGTGCCTCAAAATGCTTATGCATAAGCATTTTTCCAACAATACCAACCCATTTCATTTGTAAAATTCATACTTTCTTCTCTAAGGAATTCCTTAAGAATACTAAGAAGATTGTATCTTGTTTATTTATTTACAGCTTTTAGTAATTTAATTTCCGCTTTGGCACTTTCTTTTTTTTTACTTTTCAGTTTTTACTTTCCGCAATTTACTTTTACGCACAATAATTTATTTTCTTATTTTTACAGTTTTTACTATTCACCATGAAGAGGTAACTTCCCCAGCTAGGGGAAAGGTAATTCTTTTACTATTACTATTTAGATTAATCTCCCTTAAAAATAATATATTCACTATTTAAAATATTGACTTAAAAAGGATACCGCCAGATTGGTCGGTTGGTAATTCATTTTAATCTGGTTTAAAAACCTGACTAAGTCAAGGATACTGCCAGATTGGTCGTTGGTAATTAAATTTTCTTACCGCCTATATGGCAGGTTTATTTTGGTTCCGCCTTTATGGCTGGTTGGACTTAATTTGACTTAATCAGGTTACCGCCTATATGGCTGGTTGGTAAAATAAGCACAAGTTAATATATTATATTAATAGAGATATCTAAATAGTAAATAGTAAAAGTTGATCCTTTTACCTTAGCATTTTATAACAACCACTAACACGAAGTGGACCATGCTTAAAATTGAGCCTCAAAAGCTTATGCATAAGCATTTTTCCAACAATCCCCCACATGAATGAAATTGGCGAAAAACGTCGAATAAAATTATTTAAT